>VYZV01037650.1:2837-17093 GCA_013401275.1 Pandion haliaetus | reverse complement strand
CTCTCTGGGTCTCACCTCCTTGAGGCCGGCCAGCTCGGTGGGATTCTCTGCCGTGGGCGCCCAAATCTTGACGTCGTGGTCGAGGCCGCTGGTGGCCAGGACAGGCAGGTGGGGATGAGGCTCCAGGCAGTTCACCTGGGGGCAAGGGGAGGGGGTGTCACCCCAAACGGGGCAGCAGGAGCGACCCCAGAACCCACAAGCTCTCTGGTGGCCCTCCAGCCCATCACTCTGGCTTCAGGTCGGGGTCTCGCACAGCGTGAGGGGAGATGGGGAGCCCCCCTGTGGGGCTCGGTGAGGTGGCCTTCCCATGGGACCCCCGGCAAAGGGAGGGGCTGCCAGCCCCGGCATCCCCACCCTCTGTCTTTAGGAAGCGGGGACACACGCCACCCACCATGAGCGAACCCCCAAATTCAGAGTGCCCCCAAGTAACTCATGGGGCACCAAGCCCAGTGCACCCTGAGAGGCAACGGGTGCAAGGAAAGTGGGGAACCCCAACCCCGGCAGCAAACCCAAGACGAAAGGGGCCGCAGCCACCCCAGGGCGCTGAAGCCCAGCTCCGGCTGTCAGGGAGGTCCTCGAGCCGGATCCGGCCCCGCACCGGCTCTGCCGGCTGGGGGTGGCGGTGCCAGCAGCCGCCGGGAGCTGGCACAGGGCCGCGGCCACCCGGACAAAAGGCGACTGTGGGGCCAGCGGAGGAGCAGCGCAGCAGGGACCGGCTCGGCCGGGAGCGGGAGGGAGCAGCGGGCACGGCTCTGCTGCCCGTCTCCACGCCAGTAAGGCACCTGCCATCCCCTCAACACCAACCCAAAAACCTGTCCCCCTCCTGCCTGCCCCGACCCAGGGGTGCCACCAGCACGTCCCCTCCCCTCTCGGCCCTGTGCCCATGGGGTTCGGGTACCGACTGCTGGGGCGGCGCGTGAGACCGAGTGTGTGCCAGCTCCGAGCCCACGGCGGCGGCGCCGAGCCGAAACCGGGCACGGCTTCCCCCCCCCCACCCNNNCCCCCCCACCCCCGGCCAGCGCAGGCGGCGGCCGCTCGGGACCTGGCCGCGGTCAGCCGGAGCCTGGGAAATTCAGCACAGGGCTGGCCCCGGTGCAGCTGCGTCCCTTTCCTGGATGTGACAGGGTGAGGACGCAGCTGCGTGCCCAGCGGGGAGCAGCGCCCGGATACGGCCCGGGAGCCCACCCGTCCCTGCTGGGACAGGGGGAAGGGTAGGGAGCTGCTCCATCCTGGACAGCAGCGGCTCTGACGTCCCCACCCCTCCGTCGGTGACAAGCACCCCGTGGGCATCTGGGCGAAATCCCCGTGGGATTTTGTACGCCAGAAGATCTTCGAGGCGGGCATGTGGAAGTGGCTTGAGCTGGTGGGGACGGAAAACCCAGCTCGCAGGGGGTGGAGGAGCAGGGCAGCACGGCGGCGGGAACTCACCACTCCTCCCTTGTCACCCTCCATGAACTGCACGATCTGGCAGGACGATTTCTCCCACAGGAAGATGTGGCCGCAATCGCTGCCGCTCACCACAAACTCACTTTTCGGGCCATAAAAATTGACGCCTTTCACTGAAAGGAGAGAAACAAGCAGCCCGAGGCCGTCAGGAGCCCTCCCTGCCATGAATTTGCTTCCTGCCTGGCAGCCAGCGAGTTTCCAGGGTTACCGGTGTGGATCTCTTCAGTCCCTAGACACATAATAGCTCGTTCTTTGCAAGCCCAAGAGTTTGTGTTAAGGGTCTTTGAGAGGAAGATGAAACACTGAGAGCTGCAGAAGTACGCTAAAAGCAGGCAATTATTCTTCCGGGTTGCTTCGGGGATGGCCCCTCACCTTCAGGCTGCCCCAAAGCCTGGTGGCAGGTGCGAGAAGGGGTAAGCCATGCTCCACGCCCCCCTCCCCGGGGTGTAGGCAGCGAGCTTGGCCCCGCTCGCTGCTGGGGAAGGGATCGTGGTGGTGGCGGGAGTTCAACAGGGACCTGGGGAGACCCTCCGAGCTCCCCCGCAGTGGGGGATGCAGCCTGCCAGGGGGTAATCTGCCCCAACATCCGTCCCAGCCCATCCTTACCAGTGGCATTATTGCGATGTCCCTTGTATCTCTTGATGTACTCCGCTCCGTCGCTGTGAGAGGAGTTGAAGAGATAAATGTCTTCATCGTTGTAGCTGGCCAACAGCTCTGGCGTAGGATGGAAGAGATGGGCGTCAGCAGGGAGCACGTGGAGGTGGTCTCTCTGCTAGGGGTGGGTATGCCGCAAGCCCCCCGGGGTGCTCTGTCCCGCAACGCCGCAGCCCCGGCTACCCGTGACTCGCCCATCAGCCCCGCACGGCCGGATCGCCTCCGCAGGTTCCCAGCAGTCACGGAACGCCGTAGCGCCCGTACGGCCCCCAGGCCTTGGGGCGGTCGCTCACCTGAGCCATCGTGGCTGTAGACGAGACAGGTGATGTTGGCTTTGGACTCGCTGTTCACCTAGGGAAAGCACAGACAGCTCTGCTCCCACCTCCTCCTCCTCCCCCCGCAGAGTGCCAGCACACCCATGCCGGCCACGTGCCCGCTTAGAGAGCTCGGCGTGCGAGTGACTGCTCTGCAAGGGCTGCAAAGTCAGACCATAAAACCGCTGCCTCTTCCTACGCCAAGACGGGACTTTATGGACAGTGGAAGATTTGGGTCAAGGAAAAAAAAACAAAAAACCACAAAGCCCAGCAGCTTGTTCGGCCTCTCCAGCTGTTTTCCAGGCAGGAAGCCTGCGAGAAGCTTGGCCAGCGAGAGCTTCTCGGCCACTCCTACACAAAGCTCCTGAGGGAGTGCTCCACAGCTCCGGGCGGCGAGGTCTGCCCAGGGCCCGTCCCGGGCTCTTGCTCCGCAACCAGTGCTGCTGGCACCAGCCCGGCTACAGGAGCTGGGTGAAGGCCGGTCCCGCTGGCGAGGCCGGCACGGGCAGCCCCTCCGCCGGCAGGAGACCTAGCTGCCCGTCACTAACCCCGCAGCGGACGCAGCGTCCCCGCCAGGTTTGCCCACCCAACAGGCTCAGCTTTGCTCAGTGCTGGCACGCAGGGCACACGAGCTGCAGCGCTGCGGCAGGGCTGCCGCCCGCCCCCGCAGGTGGCCACCATGGGATGTCCTCTGTTGGTCCACCCACTCGCGATCTCTCCCATACCACCTCCCCGCCGGGGAGGGACCCCCAGTGCTGCCCATCGCACTGGTACACTGGAAAATCAAGCCGCTTACCAAGTGGTGAGGGCAGAACTTCTTTAGCACGCCGTTGTTCTCATTCTCATCTATTTTCCGCTGGTCATAAATCCTGGGGGAAGGACAACAGGCGTTTGGCACCCACTGGAGACACGAGGGATGCCAAGCCGATGGGCACGGAGGGCTGGCGCTGCCCACCTCTGCGGGCCGGGGCAGGAAGAGAGCGGCAGCTCTCCCTGACCACGCAGACGCCATGTCTGAGCCAGCTCCGAAACCACAACTCGTCCCAACGCTGGCCAGAGGCTCCGACCCTTGCCAAGGGATCTGCAGAGCTGTGAGCGGCCCGGACTGGCAGAAGCCTCGGCCAAAGCAGCTTAATGTCACCTCTCGTTATGTCGGAGGCATTGCTTGGTGGCGCGTGACAACGTCAAAGCCTGCGGGCACACGGCCTGCGACCTGCGTTCGGGGCTCTGTCAGCCCAGAGGCCGCTCCGCAAGGGGGACGTGAGTGCCACTGTGCCCGTCCCTCGGCTGGCTTGGGCTCCTCCAGGTCCCCAACCTCCCCTCCCTGCTGTGGGAGCCCACCAGGAGCTGCCCAGTGCTGGGGAAACCGGGGAAGAGGAGGCACTTGGATATGGGCAGAGGACAGGGGCAGCAACAGAGCGGGAAGGAGGGGAGGCTGTGTTTTGAGCAACGATCCTGGGCTCTTCTGAAAGCTACCGAGCTAGCGAGGCACCGGCGCTGCTGTTTGAGCAGTCTGCGAGCCCGTGTGTTAAGTGTTTCCATGCCCGGCGCCCCAGGAGCTGCTGCCTGCACGCCAGACACCCGCATGGCTGGCGCTCCGGGGAGCTGACGCCGCACGAGCAATCCCAGCAGCGGGGCTGCAGCGTCCCCCACGCATCCTCGGGGGGCCAAGCGACGCCGCAGCTCTGCTCGCTCTCAGGGAGCTGGGGAAGCAGGCAGGCTTCGTGCGTGTACGATTCGCCTCTGCCCAAAACAGGCGCCACACGAGTTGCACCTTAAAATCCACCAGCTGCAGGGGAGCTCTGCACTGACGCAGGGAGCCGAGGGGCCAGACGCACGGACACGGCCCAGTCCCGTGCCAGGGGCTGGCCTGAGTGTTTCAAAGGGCGGGGGGGTTGCATTTCTCACTTAAGGAGCTCGGTCCACTGAAACCGAGACCATCCCCAAGCCTTAATCCCATCTCTGATGCCCACCAGGCACTGCTCGCAGGTGGGGGATGGAGAGGAGGTTTATTGGAAGCTCGTTAAGAGCATTGCTAGTTCCTGAGGGAAGGATCGCCTGGCTTCAGGGCAGGCTGGACAGTGGATCCCAGGGCTAAACCTCAAAGGATCCAAATCCTCCTCTATTAATCCCCCCTGTGTTCCTGCTGTTACGGGAGAATAGGCTTTGGAGGCATTAACGACTGAAGCCACAAGCGTTTCTGCAGGGGACATCCGATTTCAGAGCTTGCAGGGGTGGGTACCAACTGAGCCCTCACAGGGATGTTCAAGTCCACTTTGGGGGCTCAGTCTGAGCCCCCAGGACAGACTCACCTGACAAACTGATCTCTGCCTCCCACAGCAAACTGGTAGGTGTTGGCTGGGTTCACGTAGATGGTGTACAGACCCACTTTCTTCTCCTTTTCCTTTGTCACAACCAGTTTCCTTTAAGAGACGAGGAAAAATAATAACAGCAAAAAAAAATCCACCTCGAATTCAAAACAGGGTCCAGATGGGAAAAGCAGGAGCTGTGCGAGTCTCTTACTCACTCCCAGAGAAAAAAAAAAAAAAACAACAAAACCAAAAAACCACCACCACCAAAAAAAACCACCACCCAACCATTTCAGCCTCCCAGCTGAAGCGAGCACATGTTCTGTCTGCGACTCAAACGGCGCAGAGTGAAATCACTCTCTGGCGTTTTCCTCCGAAACATCTGAAGGGTTTCAGGGCCCAAACTCAAGCCCGACAGAGCCGGACAGGCAGCAGCGAGGGCAGAATCGGATTAACTCCAGAGCAGAAACGCTTTGCTGTTATTTTTCCCCACCCGCCTCACTGTAATAAGGCCCAGATTTAACGAAATCCAAAACACATACCATCCCCCCTCCCCCAGGAGCTCAATATTTCGGCTTTGCAGACACGAATACAAACTGAGGCAGCATCCTCAAGAAGGAACAGCCAGCTCCAAAGCTTGTCTTTCTTCTAATTATACCATTTGGCTTAATGAAAGATGGGAGCTGCCTACGGTCTGCCTGCGAACTCTGCCTCCAGAGTGGTTTCACGCTCACAGGGTGACAATTCCCTGCAAGCATCAAACCCAAACAGCAGCGTGGATCCCCACGAAGAAAGAGGAGGGACAGACCCACGCCAGCCTGCTGACCAACAGACTCCTCTCCAAACGGAGCCAGCAAATGAGGGGGGGAAAGAGGGGATGAGGATTAAGTGTGGCTGTTTTGAAACGCCCTGGCAGTTTTTGTCCTCGTTATGAAACAGATGGGTTTAAGGCTGTAGACAAAAGCACTCGCACGTACAAATAAAACCAAACCACCGGGAGACGAGTGCTGAAGCCCTCGGTTTTAAGCAGGATCATCTTCAAAATAATATGCCACTATATCGGAAAAGTACCACGATACCAAAACCAGGCGTCTGTTTGAACACCCGCCGGGGATTTATTTTGGAAGCTTGTCAGAAACGACACATCTCTCGGCGATACGGGTTAAGATCCAGCACGCACCACCCGGCTGCTTGCTAATTATTGTTTTTCAATTAACTGCAATAGCGCTCATGCGATGAGCGAGTCAGGCGACCCACGAGCTCCGAGCTGCTGCCAGCATGGAGAGATTTCAGTGCTGTGATTAATCTGCCACTTCACCGCGCAGAAGGAGCACGGGACCCTCAGCGCTGCCCCCGGGATGGGTAAACGGGTACCGGACAGGCAGCCTTCGGCAGCTGCCGCAGCAGGCATGCTCGCGCAGGGGCAGGGACGTGCCGCGCCAGTATTATTTCTGTTTCCTATCTCAACAGGGCCCCATCCCGGCGAGGATGAGGGTGCAAACGCACTTGTCTAATTAGCAAGGTTCGTATCTGTATCCTCACGTGAGACGGCCAGCCCCGGACCAGCCACCAAAAAGCTCTCTGCTCTGACCCTGCACCTCAGGGAAGACAAAACAGCTTGAAAGCCAAAAAATAGCTGTTTTTCCGCTTTATGCCTATTGAACGGGCACGTGCTGCCGTGAAAACGCAGCAGCACAAGCGGGACCCTCAGCCCTACGCAGCCGAGCGCCGCCCACGCGTCGGGGAGCCCCCCCGAGACCCCGGATCTCCCTCTGGAGCTTCCCGGGCTCTGGCAACGGGAGCGGGTAGACAAATACTCACGAGGCGGGCCGGTCTTGTCTCAGATCAATGGTGAAGACTACAGCATCTTCACCTGCTGATAGGAAAGTGCATGGAGAATCCGGTTCTAGGGCCAGCTGGAAGATAAATACTTGGGCATTGGTTCCCTTTTTACCCAACAAAGTGGCAAGATCCCTTTCTCCCAGCAAACTGTCAGCCGCTAACAGGAGCCGACACAGCACCAAGCCCTCTATACCCTGCAGCCGTGTGCTCGTATCACTGCTTTGCAGGCACCGAGACCATCCTCATCACCCTCAGAGGTGACGGCGATTGTAAAGAAGCGTTTAAGAATCGGTCCCTCCACGGCAGCAGCTCTGCCTTTGCTATTCCTGGCAGCCAGTGGGCCAGAACGGCCCTGGGGCATTTTGGGGGTCCCCAGCTGCCGCCCACCCCCTCCACAGGCTGGTCTGGGCTCACCTTGTGCGAAGCTCCTTTGTGCTGTGCCACGCGCTTGGTGTTTTTGCAGCACTGGGTGGCAGAGAGCTCGGCCACCCGGACCTGGCCGTCCCGAGCACACATAGCCAGAGTGGAGTCGCCGCTGTTGGGTAGGAACTTGGCCTGGAAGAGAGCAAGTGGAGGGGTGGCTTTCAACGCCGGGGCAGGTGCTCGTGTACGCGTGGATGGAAACGGGGTGAAACAGGAGAGAAGATGGCGTGGCACGGCCTCCTCCGAACACGGCTCCTGCCCACGGCCATTCCCAAAACTGCTGCTCAGCAGGGCCAGAGGAGCAGGAGGGGTAAGCTCTGCAGGGCATGGGGGCATCTCACGCCACCGTCCCCAGCCAGGGCTCCACGAGACGGTGGATTTTAGGGCACAGCAGTGAGTTTTGACGGTTAGTTACCACCGCACAGCAGCTGGACTCCTCCTGCAGCCCTTAGCTTTAACAACGGGTTTCTCCTGCCCTGCACAGCATCGTCCAGCTGAAATTACATACTTCTAGAGCAGGCGCCTGCCCGCCGTGGGGGATCTTCCATCACCCCCAGCCCTCCGAGGACCCTCCCCGCATGCTCCTCACCTGGAAGACGTTGCTCTTGTGGCCGCTCTCAAACTCCAGCACCGGCTGCCTCCTGACCCAGTCCCACACCACCACTTTGAGGTCATCACTGCCACTGGCCAGCCACGTGCCACGCTGGTTAAAGTGCAGGGTGTTGACGCAGCCCGTGTGGCCCTCCAGGCCATGCTGGAGGCGGAAGCGTTGCACGAAGACCCTGGCCCCGCAGGCCTCGTAGACGAAGCGGGCGCTGGAGCCCAGCTCCCTTTCCCGGAGGGCATGGACCGCCTGCCAGCGGGGCTGGGGCAGCGCCGTGGTCTCCGAGGACACCCAGTCCTCCAGGGCCTGCTCATCGTCGGAGGAGTCTTGGTCGTGGTTAGCACGCTTGCGCTGGGCACGGCGGTGGGACCGCTGCTCCTCCTCTTCGTCCTCCTCCTCTTCCTCCTCTGAGTGCGACCGATCGAGGGCACGGTTCTCCTCATTTATGGAGTAGTGGCCTGTGTCGTCCATGCTATCAGAGTCCTTCTCTTCCCCCGAGCTCTCTGTGTCCGTGTCCCGGCTCTCTGTGCTGGTGCGGTTGGGCCCCACATCATCTCCCGTGAGGCTCAGGCTGAGGTCGGAGGCCTCCACCTCGATGCCGGAGGAGGTTTCTCGGCCTTCCTCGGCTGACATTTCCTCCGGGCTGCTGGACAAGCTGCCTGCATGGTGCAGACAACGCCGTGAGCCTCCCCGGCGGGAGACCCCAGGCACGGGGAGACTGGTCCCCGCTGGCACCCTTACCATTCACTATGTCCGTCTTCCCATCCATGCTGCTTCCTTTATCCGACATTGTGTTTTCCAGAGCACTCACCCTGTGTGCAAGAGAGGGAGAGAGCAGAAGCTAGAGCATCCCTGCTACGGCCAGTCTGCCGAGACAGGGACGTGCTGGCCTGTCTCCGTGTCGGTGGAGCTGCACACATGCCCACGGCATCGCAGACTGGTCTGGAGAGCGCCGCTTTCTAAGGGAAAACACAATCAGTGGAGAAGCGGCGCGCACATGGCTACAGGCTTGGTGACCGCACTCGACGCACAGAAGCGCGCGTGGCAACAAAAGCTCATCGGCTGTTGCCAAAGGCAGAGCGAACGGTAACGTCCCTCGGCCTCCGCCGAGGCACCCGCAGCTGGGTAACGAGGCCGCTCACCGCCATCCCCTGAACCCCGCTCCAGTTTCTAATTTGCTCAGATGCTGTCGACTTAGCAGGGAAGCAGATCTGTGACACACAATGTGCTGCCTGTCCTCCTGCCTGTGGGACGGCTCCCGGCTCCTGCTGCCTGTGCCCGGTGCCTGCTTCACCTCTCACAGCAAGATGGCTGCTTCCCGATCAGCGATCCCTGGCCCGGCTCAGGGGAAGGAGGAGGTGTTGACTCCAGCGATTGCTACAGCAAGGCAGCTGCACAACACACATCCCTGGCTTGGGGCAGGCAGGGAGGCAGGAGCGGGGCTCGGGTCACAGGCAGATGAGGAAAGGTGGCTGGGGAGGCAGCCAGTCACAGTATCGAGAAACTTCTTGGCACCTGCAGACCGTAGGCAGCCAGTTAAAAGCTGCTCAAGCAGTTTTTTTTTTAACCCCAGCAACAGATTTTTAAACACCTTCCCATGCACAAAATCCTCACAGCATCCCCGAGGGGCTGTTCTCCTCCACACCACAGACAGAACGGTAGCCCCGGACACCCGGCCAGCCCACCTGGCCTCCCCCAGGAGCAAGCTTTGGCCTTTGGCACCCCCAGCAACTTGGCTCCTCCTGGGGAGCGGGCAAGAGCAGAACCAGGCGACGAGGCCAGGAGCAGCCTGGCGTCTCCAGTTGCTCCAGGAGAGGTTCACCAATTCCTCACCTGCATATGGAAAACCAAAAGCGAGCGCATTTTTGGCTCCCAGACGTTTCCCAGCCCTCGCTTTGGAGGGCCGGCTGCTGCCGGGAGGGGAGGCACGGGCTGCAGGAGCACCGACGGCCCCGCTGCATCCAGGGACGGCATCCAAAGTGGCCTCGGCTCCCCTCTGCTGCGGGGGCAGCTCCTGCAGGACTGTGGCTGCAAAGCGAAGCCACCTCCGTGCCTGGGGGCTGCGGACCCCCGCCCTGGGATCGCAGCATCCATCGCCCACAGGTGGCTTTTGGCGAGAGCACTGGCGCCCACCTGCCGGCAGAGCTGCCTCACCGGGTTACACCAAGACACGGGAGGAAAACACGCTGGAGTCACGAGCAGCAGAGGTTTTGCCAAGGTGGAGGGGAAAAAAAATTAAAAATAACGTTTTGTTTATGCTTGCTTGTTCTTCACTCCCCTTCTATTTTTAGTCAAACTTTTTCATACTTGGTTTAGCTGCTCGCTCTTAACCAGTGTCGGGGAGTCTGCTAAGAGTTCCCCGTTTACACGCAGGGAAAAGCTGAAGCCAGAACATCATTAACTCCGATTATGGCAAACACTCCAGAGACTAATCCTCATTAGATTGGGAATTAACACCAGCAGAGCCCCAAAGAGCCAAAGAAGGCAAAAAGCTCTGCCCATGCTGGGTCTGTCACTGCCAGGTGAAGCCTGGGCACGACTCCCCTCTAAGAAACGGGTGATTTAGGAGGCAAGCGGGGCTCGCTGAAGCTGCCGACCCAGAGGTATGGCTGCAGGGCGATGGAGCAGGGGCCACTGCCGCTGCCTGATGGCACTGGCACCACCTGATGGCACTGCGGTGGTGCCCGGGGAAGGCCTGGGCAGCCACGCTGGCTCTGGCTGAAGCCTGATAAAAGCTCTTACAGCGTAGGAGCGTTTATAAGGAAACCAAGTTTATGCAACTGAAAACACCAGCGAGCTTCAGCCAACTGCAGCCGCTCGCTCGATAACAAGAGTAGCGGTGCAGAAATAAAAGATAAAGTGTTTTCTGCAGCTTCAGTTTTAACTATTCCCCAGCTGGCACTGCCAGCCTGCGCAGAATCACTTTAAAACCACTGACACTGTGGAGAGGGGGTGGAAAGGGCTGGAAAGCAAAGCAGGGGATGAGAGCTGCCCCAGACCCTCAGCCCGCCTTTCCCCTGCCCAAACCCACCGGATCTCCGCTCTGTGCTGGCAGCCAGATGCGGTGCCGAGCCCGGCCCTCCAGCACCGGTGGCCCTCGGCACACGAAGGCTTTGTGTTCACCTCCTGCAAAGCGCCAAGGCTCAGCCCTACGAGGAGATTACTCACCGCCGTGGCGGGGGCGGCTCACGCTCGCTCAGCTGGCAAGTTTGCGGCACTGCAGACGGTGCCCCGTACCTGGCCAGGTCTGTCTGCGGGGGCTACGGGCAGGACCAGGCGGGAGCTGGGGCAGGACTGGTTTTAATTTACTGCTCTAAGCAGCGAGGCAACTCGGACCCTGGTGCCTGTCATGCCGGATGACTAAGGAACAGGCTCAAAACACTGCAGTGCTCAGCTATGCCTTAACTCCCCGCTGCTTGAGCTCGAGTCATTAGGAGATCGGAAAGTCCGTCAACAGGACAACTTTCACTCCACCAGTTACTGTGCCTTCGGCGGCATTATTAATCCAAGGGGCTGGGAGTCTTTGCACGTACAAAAGGAACCGAGTTTGGGGACTTTGCTCCTCGGTACTTATTTTCCTCTGCCAAATTACCTATTCAGATCTGTCATTAACACCCTTTCACGGCAGCCTTTTCACGAAGGTGAGGAACAAGAACCACGCTCTCAGAGGAAAGGAATCCATTACCAAATAATTAGCCTGACTTCATGTCTCATCCACCCACACCGGAGGACCGTAACCTTGCTAGGAAATTAAGCAAATTGAGGAAAAAAAAGCCCCCCAGCTGCCTCGGCGGATCTAACAGCAGGGACAGACACAGCCTCTGCCAGTGCCACGGACACCACGGGGGACACCGGGATCCCCAGCCACCTTCTATGCCCAGGAGCACAACGCTAGCCTATGCCGGCTGCCCGGTACCGATGGACAGGGGAGCTGGGCGCTCAGCACCGACAGCTCTGCGTCAGCCTCCCCAGCCACCCACCAGCTCCGCCCGCAGGCACCGAAGCCATTTACGTGGCGGGGAGATGAAAGCGTGCGTAGACCGGCAGCCCCGCGGCACGGCACAGCACAGCGTGCCATCGACACTCGAGGGCTCAGGCAGGGACAAACTGGCAGCAGGCGGACACGGGGGAACGCCACGCTCGAGTTACCAGCGGCTGGAAACGCAGAGGGCGCCGAAGGGATCGCTTCCACCTCCCCAAACTGGGGAGCATTGGTTGAGGGATGCAATGAGACGCCGCTCGGTGCGGACTGGAGGGAGCTGGGACACAGTCAGCCCTGCAGAGAGCCCCGAGCCCTCACCGAGAGATTTGAGCCTGCCACCGAGCCGCCAGTGCCAGGCTGGGTCTCCCTGCCAAGGTGGCAATGCCTCCGGGCTGGCGGCTGGAACCAGCGAACCCAGGGCGGTTCCAGGGCACCGTGCAGAGCGACCCCGGGAGCTGACATGTGGGGTTTGCAGTTCCCTGGAGTCAACATCTGGACAGGATCAGTGCTCCCAGCTTCACATGCTCGAAGCCTGACTCTCCGGCACCCTTGTGAGAGCCCTAAAAATATCCCTCCACATGCCACAGCCTCCCGGCTGCCGGGATCGAGCCACGGGTGCTGCCACAGCGTGCCAGGCTCACGCCGCCATGCCGGGACTCACACACCACCGTGCCTTCCCACTGCTTTGCCAGGCTCCAAGCCTCCAAACCATCACAATACCAGTCAGCAACTCCAACGGTCGTGCCCAAGAGACAGTCCTCCATCCCGAGCCGCTACCCCAACCTGTAAAGCCACAAGCCGGCGGGACAGAGGCCGTGCTCTGTGTGGCAGACGGCTCCAGTCCCTCACTGCCACCCGAGATCTGCCACCCAACTGCGCTGGCACTCAGTGCCCCTCCACAGCATCCACAGGACTCGGCCACGTGCCGTTGCGTTGCCAACCCAGCCGCTTGACAGCTGGAAACCCAGCGCTTGCAGCCGCCTCGTCCCCGAAGGATCTGTCATTAAAATATTTACATAGCTATATAAACACCTGAATAGCCAGGCTCCGCAGGCACTTGCCACCCAGGCCGCGTTTGGGCTACATAAAGCAGAGGAGCAACGGGGCCAGAAGCAAGCGCGGGGCATTTCTGACCCAGCAAGAGCCCCTCATCCCGGTTTCCAACGCCCCAGCGTGCCAAGATGCCCACAGGACACCACGGCACAGCCTCGTGCTTGCATTTACACCGGGTCCCTCCCGCACATGTGTCGCGCTGGGCTCTGCTGAGCCTCTTCTATTTAAGGAAAGTTTTCTCATCGGACCTGGACCGAGGCAACCTCGTTTGTTCGCTGCGGAGGAGCCCTCTTTCCCCCCCGAGATGGTGTTGTGGGGTTTAAACTCCCAGTTAAACCTCCCGTGACGAGCAGGTTTCTACCCCGAACGGCCCTCACACGGGAGGGGCCAGCCGGGCGCCTCCGGTTTGCCGAGACTTGGGCAGAAACCTGCCAGCGGGTCGTGTTCTGGAGAGCCTTGGTTAATTACAAACCTACCCGCAAGCCCAGCAGGTCCTAGTGACAACGCTAATTAAGCAACTTCCCATTTGCAATTACACGGAGGTCTGGGATCCCCATCTCGGAGCATCCTGGGCACAGCAGCACCTCTTCAGGGGACGCAGCTCCCACCTCCCCACCACTTTTCCCAACCATCCCATGGCACAGCCACGGGGGGTGGCATGAACCCACTCCCAGTGCAGGCAGAGCCTAATTAACTGCAGCTAACGAGTACTGGCTGCCTCAGAATGCAGCGCCGCCTCTTCCCTGTCCAGCGCCCAGGAAGACAGAGGCTCCCGGCTCTCCAGGGGAGCGCAGTGGTCCCGGGGCCAAGGAAAGCCTGGCCAGCAGGAGAAATCCTGCAGGAGCAAAGAGGGGAGCAGCCAGAGCAGCCCAAGACCACTCCGCCGACACGAATAATTCAGCATCGCGAAGGAGACCGAGGCAGATGCAGCCCTAACCTCCACCTCGGCAGCAAGCAGGACAGACAGACGGACGTGAGGCAAGCACCACCGGACCCGGGGCGTCCCACTCACCTGTGCGGCGGCAGCGGTGCCGCGGGCAGCAAGTGCCGAGGCCGGAGGTTCGCTGGCAGCTGACGGAAACGACAGGTTAAAGCCCGGCAGCGCAGGGCCCAGCCGCACCTGCCCCGGGGACCCCCCTGGGGACAACGGGGACTGTCCTGGAGGGAGGGGGTGAGGAAGGCCCAAGGACAATGAGGTTTGGACCCGGGAGGACAGGAGGGACACTCAGCCGAGCTGCCCCCCAGGACCGAGGCAGCAGGACCAGCTCTAGGGCTGGAAGGGACCCCAGTGCCTCCTCAAGGCACTGTGACACCACGGGGGCACTGAGAAAGGAGCCCTGGGGGCAGGGGGGGACCCTCAGCACCACCCCGAGGCAGGACAACACCCTGGGGGCAGCAGGGGTACCCTCAGCGTCCCCCCAAAGAGACGATGACACCACGGAGGCGACAGAGACCAGCCCTGAGGACAGAAGGGACCCCCCCAGTACTCCCTGAAAGGGTTGGCGACACCCCAGGGGCAACAGGGACCGACCCTGGGGGCAGAAGGGACCCCCGCAACCCTTCCCAAGGGCTGATGAGCCCTTCGAGGCGACGGGAACCAGCCCTGGAGGCAAGAGAGCCCACCCCAAC
>VYZV01037648.1:13741-25937 GCA_013401275.1 Pandion haliaetus | reverse complement strand
CAGTCCCGTCCCGTCCCGTCCCGTCCCCCCCCTTTCCCCCGCAGTTTACCTGCGGAGCGCTTTTTTTTGTTCTTACTTATTTTCGGTGCTGTCAGGTGAAGCTTGCGGTGTGTGAGAACACCCTTTTTTTCGCGTTCGTAGTAGGTGCTGGGAAATGAAGAGCTTTTGGGGTGTCCTGCAAGGCTTTATAGTGCTAGTCCCTGGTAGTTCTTACGGAAACCTGCGAGGAAGGTGTGCCTGTGTCGGAAACTGTTCCCCCCCCCGCCCCGCAACCCGAAAATGCGCCTTGATATTTACAACTGAGAACCTGCCTATCCGGGCTTTATCTGTCGTGAGGAAACTCACCGTAATGATTTAGATGGCAGTAGTAATGTATCCTTAGCATCAGTTAATCAAATACAGAAATATGATTTACTGATATATTTCTTGTAATTTTCATAAATGAGATAAATAATAACGATTTATTAATCTGTTGGGAAGTGCTTCTAAAAAGTTGTTAAAACTCTGGCAGATAGGACAGGAATGTCTCTACAGCCACCCTGCTTTAAATAGCCCTTTTTTGCTTCTGTAACCACACTGCTCTCATTGTGAGTGCACATTTCCATATGTGAAGAAATAAATCAAAATAAGCGATAAGCTTGTCCTTTCAAAGCAATATAATCGTGTGATCATAACACTTCTTGAATTACTTAGTGATTGTTTTGACACTCCAAAAATATTAGTTCATAATTGAAACAATGAAGAATGTCGTTTTGCTATGTTATACGTGATAACATGAGGGTCAGGCTCTTCCACAGAAAAAATCCCTGGCCTTCATAAAAATGAAATTGCTTATGTATATGGAAAAATTAACATGACTTGGAAATCATAATTCTGTTCCCTGCATGTCTTCCGTGTTCCTATTGAGTTTTCCTGTTTCATTATTTCTTAAAGAAGTTAAAGCTAAGAGAATTTGTGTTTGAGTACTAATTTTCTTACTTTCACTCCCATGATAGATTTCCTAGGGATGATGTAAAACGAACTGTATTTGATACATTCTCTTAAGGAAACTGGTAAAAACTAAATTTGCAGATCAAATCCACCGGGAAGCTGCTGTTGGTTTTTTTAGTGAAATGTGACTCCCTTACCACGAGTTGTCAAAAGAGGGGAGGAAGACGGAATAACTGCTGAATAAATGAAAGATGTGTGTCACAGTCCTGTGTGCCTGTGGTCACAGGAAAAGTGCCCTTTAATTGTGTGGGGAATCTCATAGCAGAGATTTCATAAAGGGAGCAGGCTAATCAACAGATAAATGACAAAAGAAAATACTTTCTTCTTTGCTTTTTAGGACTGACTGAAATTAAACACCCAGTCCTTTTCTGCTTTTACCTTTTGAAAGTCTAAAACTAACATTGGATCTTAGGCAAAGGGAGTGATTTTTGGCCATTGAGCTGGTAGGTTAGCAGAAAGTTACTCAACAAATGCATTATCCCCAAACCATTTTATTATCAGACATTAGAAGGATCAACAATATTAAATTCTGGCGATGTTAACTCTAAAGTTGATTTGAAGCTACCCAAACCATTTTATTATCAGACATTAGAAGGATCAACAATATTAAATTCTGGCGGTGTTAACTCTAAAGTTGATTTGAAGCTAGATCGGTATTGAACCACATCTTCTCTCTGGGGGTACTGTAAAAATCTTAGAATGGGACTCCTGGTTAGTAGAACAGCTTGTATTTTTCTATTGCTGTACTAGTAACTTTGGTTATTCTAGAAAACATTGCTCATTATTTTAACGCTAGCTCTGTAATTATTTCAGGGCATAGTTAACTACAATCACTGTCCTTCTGGGTGCTTTGTTTTTTTAGAAGGGGAGAAGAAGAGGCTGAAGGACATTACTCAAACTCAATCTGTCATCTGTGTTTGTTATAAGTTGCACCCTAGTGATTTGAGTAGGATGGTAAACATGAATGTGGATTGTGGATCTGGGCCGTGAATTCTTAACATTTTTAACTAACCTAGATTGGCTTTTTTCTTAACTGCCATATTGCGGTAGCTCTCATCTATGCTGTCCCACTAGCCTCTTAGAACATTGCACTCAGCAAACTTTTGCTGTCTGGTGTTGTGCTGGGCTGAACCTGTCAGTCTTTGTTTTCCTGTCTGCATATTTGCTTCACAAATGATGTCAGGTGAGCTTTGGAAATACTACTCGTGGGTTGTTGGTGTCAAAAAGCCAGGAGTGAACATAAAATGTTGGCATAGTTAAGATTACTTATATTGTTGGCTTGCCAAAGCTATAGATGCCGCAAATCAAAATCTGATAGTCTAGAAAACCTGAACCTGGTTCTTCTTCTACCCAGTATTTCTTTTTAAAAGTTATGCTCACAATGTTACAATTTCCATGACGCAAAGGTAGGGCGGAAGCCTTGTCTGTCCCTGTTTTTCCTTACTGGTTCTTACTGTCAGTCAGCAGTTGAAGGAAACTGAATCACAGCCTTTTCCCTACTAGGGGAGTTCTCTTTCATTCTGCTCCCTGCTTTCTCTCTGCATAATCCAATTTGTTTCTGGAAATTACTCCTTCATCCTCAGTTGCACATTATTCTGCCACTGTTTGGCATTGAGTCAAGGCTCTTCCTGTTACAATTTCATTTCCATTTTAAGGCATCACTGCAGCAGTGTTTTCCTGTTGGAGGAGGGCTTGCTGCAATTTCCATGTGAGCCTACTCATTCATTTGGTCAAGTAAACTTGCCAACAAATGGTACAGTGTGTTGTTTCTTCAGGAAGCACTGCATAGCAAGAACAGTATGGGTACAGTATTCATAATTGCTTCTGGAGGTTAGAGGCAAAAGCAGTGCCTGTTGTTTTTCCCTTTCAGTCTCTATAGTGTTCTTGAGTTTTAACAGATTAGTCTGTAGTTCTGTCCTTAGGTAGAGTGCATCATCTGTGGCCCAGGAGGAGCAGGAGTGAGTGACTACTTTATATGTTTGCCACTGTTTCCCCAGGGATGCTGAGGAATATTGTTTATTGTTATAAACAATAGCAAGAGTACAGCCTGTATACATTTGTCCTAGCAAGGAACTGGGTGGTACTTTGCCACCGCTGTACAAGCCTCACTGGGCATGACTCGAAGGCTGGAATCCTTAGATGATTGCCAATGCCACCCTCCGTTTGGCATTTGCATGCAACAGATTGCAAAGTAAAGCATTAAAATTTCCTTTTGTGTCAGAAATACTGCCAAAAATATGATACGGATTTGAGGTGTTTTAAAAGTAAGGAGCTAGCGTGGAAATGAGGAAGTGAGGGAAAAAAAGTGATTCAATGTGAAAAGGGCAAGAAAAGCACTTTAAATGATAACAACCCTTTGATTGTACAGTGGTTTTAGTCTCAACAGATTACTGTTATTAATTTATATTTCCAACCTAGTTGTTAAGATTTGACTGCCATCTGTACTGGGTTTCTTTGATTTCCTTCATAGTAACCCTGTAACACATCAATTGCTGTAATGTGACAGGCAGTCATGATTCACTAACTGGTATACAGGTACAGGGATAATTACTTATTTACAATCACTGCACTGTGAATCTATAAGTATGTTGGCTATAATTATTCCCGTACTGACTAACAAGGAAGCCATTTGCCAGCTTCAGAGAATCATACACAACTCCATTTCTCCTAACTTATAGTTGCCAGTCATTATCTGGTTTTATTTATTTGAGGTATTTTT
Organism: Pandion haliaetus; assembly: GCA_013401275.1. Classification (NCBI taxonomy): domain Eukaryota; kingdom Metazoa; phylum Chordata; class Aves; order Accipitriformes; family Pandionidae; genus Pandion; species Pandion haliaetus. Next base: position 22,228 of record VYZV01037648.1, on the reverse strand, counting down.
CCTGTTTTCTCCAAACAATCCTTTCATTCCTTTTAGTCCAGTTTTTCTTCATTTGAAATCACTGTAAGAAAAAGTTGGCCTCATCTATCACTTTCTGCACAGCACAGCACAAATTAAGTTCAATTTCCTATTTATGGGTGTGGTCTTTCTTTGTTTGCCTACATGGAGGAATGCCAGACTCTGTTTCCCTTCTTGTTGTAAATAGGCACGTTTTAAGAGGAAAGAGCCTTGCTAAGCTAATGGGAAACAAGAGCAGGGGGAAATGGAAATTAAATAGGTGAGAAAAGGTGGCATTAATTACCTTATGAATCAGTGAGCTTCGAAGTTGACTTCATTATTAATATATCTTGAAAACTATCTTGTAAGTAGGAAGCACCTCCATCTTCTGCGGTTACATGGGGAGAGTCAGGTGTTCTCAGAAGAACAAACACAGCAGTCAAATCACTGTCAAAAGCCATTGTGCAAGGATTCATAATTTTTAAATACATTTCATTGTTTCAGAATTCTTTAGCAAATAGCTAAGTTTTGGGGGGGGTTATGTCACTTTCTTTGTGGCTTCTTGTTCTATATTTGCTAGCATATGGTTGAATGATGAATTAATGGTGAGGAGCCCACTGCACAAAAAGTAGCCTCCACAGATGTGTCTAAAGATTAGGTTATATTTCACCTTGATCTCATTATAGACTACTTTTTTTTTCTTTATAATACAGACATAGCTCATGTATTTTATAGAAACTTTTATCTGTGACCCAGGACACTGTTCCTTAGTGGTAGAAGGCCTTGCAGACCTAAAAGCCCAAACTGAGAGAGGAAGATGAAAGGCAATACAAAGTAGCATTTTTTTGGTACAGTTGACAGCATACCATTAGTCTAAACNAGATAGTTCTTCTAATTGCTTTTGCTTGGGAAGAAGAAAAAGTTAAAGCTTGTTTGAAGAGTTGAAAACGGTCTGTTGTTTGCAAACAGGGAAAACGGGAATCCTTGTGATGCTGAAGAGTGGTGCTCTGATGAAGTTGTGTTGTAAAGAGCCTTGAAAGTGAAGTCAAGTTAGCTTAATTGATATGAGAGACGGCTGGAAGGAGTGAATTATAAAATGGTGAAATTTGGGGTCTATGAAAAGGACTTTGCTGCTGTGTTCTGAATGCCTGTGAGCAGAACATGATTGCCATTTTCAAGGCAAAAGGAAGTGCTATAATGACCAAAAGCATGAGCTGTGAGCTTGGGCAAGTGCAATGGAAAGGTGGCTTTCAAGGGAAGGTACGCATTCAGCATAACTGGAGGTAAGTAGTTAGGAGAAACTGGAGAGATCTAGATCAGATGAGATGCTGGGCTATAGAAGAACAGTGGTGATGGCCCACAGTAATCATGAAAGAGATATTTTAGGCATTTTGAGCAAGAGCTTTAAGAGGCCTATTTGTTGTCAACAGCTGGGATTTCATGGGACGGTATTGTGCAGCTTCAAATTTGGACAGACAAATTTTTCCTTTCATCATTTGCTATGCTCTGTTTAGGACTTATAGTTGTTTTCCACAAAAATGTGTCATGAATAGGACTAAGACTGAAAGTTTTAAACAAGTTTCTTGTATGAAATGCACTGCTTTAAAAATATCATTACACCGAAGATCTCTCCGCCAAAAGCAAGGCAAACTGTAACTGGGGATAGAAAGTTATCAACCCTATTGGCCTATTTTCTCTGAAGCATTTTGAAGCTTAGCTTTTACAAATGACTCGTATGTATCCGATTTCAATAATATTCTTATTCACATTCAGTGGAATGGTGGTACTGAGGTATCCTTGGATCAAATACTTAAATATATCCTGAACAGAAAAGAGGCATTCACTGTAGAATACACTTTGTGTTTCTAAGTAATCCCTTTTGAAGATTAAAAGTATGCTAAATCTGCAAACACAACTGAGAAACTAGAAAATTATGTTCATTGTTCTGTTATCTCAGCTCTCAATGTCATTTGTGACTGCATAGGAACATGTTGATTGAAACGGATTTTTGCTATTTCAGGTATGTAATTGTGGGGATGCTCTTGAATTATTTCTTGCCATCTAAAAAACCCTCCAACCTTTAAAAACATAATCTTTTGTCAGCTGTGTGGCAGAACGTAGGAAATAGTAGATTAAAACATGAATGTTAGTACAGTTCATTTTGTAAAGCAAGTTACTAAATAATTTTTTTAACACTTAAATCTAAAAGCAAACATTTTTCTTTCAGATGAATGTCTGTAGGTTACGCTTAACAGTACCACCTGATGAAGGCTCACAGCCCGAACAGGGAGCAAAGGAACCTGAAAGAAAGAAAAACGTAAGTTTTAAGAATCAAAGTTAAATTCTGTATAAACAAGGAGTAAATATTGCCATCCACAGAAGCTGGTATTAGTTGTTTTGGGAGCCCAAAGCCCAGTAATCTTGGAAGACTGAAGAACGTGTGGAAGCTGAGCAAGTCATCTGTGAGCTTTGAGCCTGAGCCTTTTTGTTGGGGATAGCAAAACTGCATGTAAAATAGGACAGTAGTAGAGGAACAGTACAGAGATTGTAAGTGATTTGTGACTGAAGTACCTTTAAGATTTCATTATTTAATATCTATATATTAAAGAGTAGGAAACTGCTGTCAAGAGCAGGGTCTTGCATTAAACAGGATCTTGATCCTCACCTGAAGGGGATTTTATGTTTCATGTAGGCTTAACAGTGTGCAAGATTTAAGCCTTAACGTGTATGGAAGCTGGCTTGCCTGGTACTTAGAAGTTTTGCTGTGTTGGCTGATTTTGGTAATGGGTGATATACTAATAAGAAATTCAAAATAAAGAATTCAAAATTGTTCTGAAGTGAAAGTGATTTGAAGGTCATGTGCATAGAAGGGTTGAGAAGGGCAATTTTTTTGTAGAAGTAAGCAGCATGCACACACAAAAAAATCTTAGAGCTGTTTTGGTGCAGAACTTGTTCTTTAAGAGCTGTTTCAGACCAACAGATGATGTTTAATTTGTCTTAAGGATGGAGACTAAAAAGGGAAGCTGGACAGGCTCCATCCACAACTTCACATTTATACTTTGATAAACCAAAATCAAACAAGAAGTTGGCTAAGTTTACCAGACCCAATGTCTGAATAGCAATATGACAATAGGAAGCAAAACAATAGGATTTATTTGAAATAATTTTTTAGTGGTACTCAGAAGCGAAAGTAACTGTAAAATGACTCAGACATTTTAAAGCAATAAAAATAAATGTAAAGTAAAATGGTCAAGATAAAGATTCCTTATCAGATATTTCTCATGCTGGAATCTTGTATACACTCAGCTTTTCATACACTGCTGTGGCAGAGTAATAGTCCTTGAGGATCTATAAATGTTACTTACAGAATGGATTAAAGAGGCCTTAATGCAAACTAAATTTGGGCCACCATTAAACAGTAATTCATTTTGTACAGAGGTGTTTAGCTGTAACACTTGGAGTAGCCTCCCCCACCACTTACTCTGTCAGACTCTTGTCAGTTTATATCTGATTGCAGAAACCCTCAGCCTGGCCTAAGCATGTGGGGTCAGTGCCTTAAGAGTAATGTAAGTTTGTTTTTGAGGAGGATAGATATTGACTCATGGCTTACTCACTTTACTGTGCTGAGTAGTGTAATAATAAGAAGTGTGAATGATCAGGGCTTGGACAATTTGTGGTGACTTCCTTATGTGACCAACTTTTTTCTCTGTGGGACCTTGTATTTAATGAGAGCTGTATTTCCCCCATAATATAAGTAAGAGAAAGTGGGTTTTATATCAGAGAATACATTATTGGGCTCATCTTACATTCCAGTATATTGCACAGTGATTTTTAAGAGATGGGTCCTTTTTAGTTGAGACAAAAAAAAAAAGTTATATAATTTAATTATTGCATGTTTCCTGTCTCTAAAACAAGACCATGATGTATTACCTATAGACTTTTATTGTCCATGTAATGTATTGCTTTATGAATTTGAATTAGTTACATAGTAACTTGCAGTGCACACAGGGCTCTTGACTAGTCATGCTGTGATACTTTTCTCTTACTGCAAAATTTAATTTAAAAAAAAAAAGCATCTCCTAAAAGCAGTGATCAGGTATCGCTGCAGATCCACATGAAACTGCTTAAAGCGCTTTGAGAATAACAGGTTTTACAAATGTTAGATAATCCTCACACAGTCTTATGAGAACTGTGCCTCTTCTTGGAAATAGGGATAATAGAAAGAAATTAGGGAACTGCTCAGTTTTTTCTGCCTTGCACTTTATAATATAAGGTCAAAAAGTACAGCTTCACCAAGAATCAAATTTAACAGCAGATCTCTTGTTGGAATCTAGAGTTCTGTGCTGTCTTAAAATGCTGAGTATTAAGAAAATGGGAAAATGGAAAATGGTTTTGGTATTTAAAATATGTTACTGTGACTTATAGAAATGAACTGCAGGGGTGGCAGAGTCCCCATCACTGGAGGTTTTCAAGGTGCAATAGGACAGGGTGCTAGATAATCTCAGCTAGGCTCCCTTTCCCATGAAAGGTTGGACCAGGTGATCTTTTGAGGTCCTTTCCAACCTGGGCTGTTCTATGTTCTATGATTGTACCATTTTTGCTGGAGCACTTGGGCAGATCAGGCAGTCTGAGCCTGGCTGCCAGGTGCTCTCCAGTTTGGACAGGACAAGTGCGGGAGAGCAACAGACTCTTCCCTGCCTCTGCCTGCTGCTGGTGAGGGAGGAGAGCAGAGACCTTGCTGTGTCAAAGGGAATGCCAGAAAACTATAAATATACCATGGCGTGACATTTGGATGTAATCTCCTCTTTCAAATCCTTCATTAGAAGGAGGTGATTCTGAGCTGCCCTAATGTGACATAGTGATGGTTTACTGACCATTTCCTACTTTTCTGTACCCTTCTGGGGCTCAGTACCATTAAGAGATGTTTCAGTTGCCAAATCAGCTAGTGAACTGCACAGACGCTCTTAATAGTGCTCATCCTCCCAATAACTTGCTCTGGAGCTTGATGTCAGATCAGAACTGATTCTTTATTGGTTATTGTAGTAGCTGTTAGCTTAGCCTTTTTCATTGTAGTCCAATTTTAGCAGAAAATGTGTGCTGTGTTTCATTAAATCTGTATCACTGTGTTAAGTTTCTAGATTGACTTTTTTATTGCTATACATCCATGAAATAAAAATGAACCAGTGTAAGAGATTAAAACAAAGTGATGGAGCTGGGCAGTTCTGTTGCAACAAAATTGCTGCAGGTACTACTGTACTAGGATGGCCTCTCCCCGTCTTTTGTGAAAGGCTGGCAGATGGTACGTACTTAGAAGTTGATCTCAAAAACTGAGGGGGAAGTGAGCTTGTGCTCCAGCGTGTCAGGTCGGATTTTTATGTTCATATTTAGGCTATAATACCTTGAAAGATGTATATGAGAACAGAAGTCACAAGTCGAGGCTGGTTGGTTGGTTGGTCTGTTTGCTTTTTACAGGCTAAAAGCCTACTGCTAAGTATCTCTGAATTGTTAGCACTTTAGGTAGGGAGAATCTGAAACTATCATGATTTTGTTCCATTACTTCTGTTAATGATAGATAATGGATGACAGTAGAGTGAGGCTGTTTACTTCACCATGAAGTACAAAGGAGTATTGTGCTCGTTAGATTGCATGCAAAATCTGCATGTCCCGAAGCCTGCCTTGTCTTGCATAATAAAAGGCTACCAGACAATTGTATTGTCCCTGTTTAGGATTGAGCTTATTTTTATCCATCAGTCCGTTTCTTCACTGTCATGGCTAAATTTGGAAGTGTCACTGGAAGCTGCAGCTGGGCATTTGGGGGCAGAATATGGAGATATGTATAGACAGATTTTTGTTTTTCATTTGGACACATGGACAAGAGAATGAAAATGAGATAACACTCTAGAAATTTATGCCATTTGCCTGTCTTTGTGGCTTTCAACAGAGTTTGAACAGTGTTTAGTCTTAAACTCTAATTGGTACTTTGGCTGTATATATCTTCAAACTCTTTAATTTTCTTATGTTTTTAAAGCACCACAACCAAGAGGTGAAACTCTTTTTGCTTCCTAAGCAGGAATACAGAAGCATAGCAAACATTTTTTCCCCAGCAAAAAACTAGGCTGTAAAGAAGCCAGGAGGGGAATTTGCTCCTGTATGTGATGGAGAGAATCAAGCAGAAACTTGTGTCAGGCCTGGATCAAAGAATATGAGTGCAATGAACTTGGGGCTGTTGTGCATGTCGAATCTAGGACAGTGCCTATTTTCTCTGCTGATCTGCTGCTGCCAGCCCACTCCCATCAGCATAGCAGAAGTTGTGTCATAACAAATGTGGTTCACGTGCTACAGGTGGCTGATGTTACCATTTCTCAGCCTCTCCAGCATCGATTGCTTGATTTTTGATGTGTACTAATTAAGTGATACCTTAATTAAAAACACCACTACATGAAAACCACAGAAAGAATTCCACTGGCTTCTGTGGTTACTGCTGTGTTTGTTGTATCTTATTTTCTCAGTGTATTAAACATTGGGGTTCTGTGTACGGATTTCATTGATTAGATATGACTTCTTATAATGCCTGTCACTTCTATTTTTTTGAGATAGGCATCTAAATTCTATGTTTCAAGGAGCTTAAAAGTTGGAATGTGTTAAATGATACTTCTTATTTAGTGTCATGAATTTAAGAACACTCATGTCTATATCTTGGCATATTTCCCCTATTTTAATACTGTTTATGTATGAAACATCCCTAAATGTTACATGAGTTTCATGGGCTGTAGAAGAACATGAAAAAAAAACATAGCTACTTTTTGTCAGAGCACAGTAACTTTCCTTGGTGAGCTCAATATTATAAATTTGTCATTGTACTGAACAGAAAATATGTAACCTAAGTAACAATGTGAATGTTCTTGTTCCTTGTAGGACTAGTGAAAAAGCAAAAGATAACTGGATATTTTAGAAAAGTCTGGAATGTGGCAGTTGAGGGAAAGATAAAGCCTCGCTTAACTGATATGGTTCTGGTTAAAGGAAGAATTTTTAGATGGTGTAGGTAAACAGAAGATCATGATTTAGCAAAATTTTAAGGCCATATGAGTTTATAAATAAAACCCAGAATTGTGCTAATCATTACATTAGATGTCCTTTTTTATCAAAATAAGATACCTCTTCTGTGCTTCTGCTTCCAATTTTGGGAGAAAGTATAAAGTAAGGGGGTATCTGACTTCCATTTCAAAAACTGATGGAGATAGATTAGGAAGCAAATCATCCCTCAGTGTTGTTTACATAATGCCAATAAAACCATGGGCAATACAAAAAGCAGGTAACAACTCATACTTAGGGTTTGTTTTTATAGTGCCTTTGCTTTGCCTGTTTCATGCTACTTGTGCTACTGCCTTGGACAGAGACATAAGCAGGATGAACCACAATTACCAAGACTTGCAGCCTTGGGGTGTAGGGTTCTGTTTTAAATATTTATTAATTAAGTAAACACAATCTGCGTTTCTTTAGCACATGCTGTGTGATCACACCAAGTGCAACATGACTGTTGCTGCAACATAGACAAAGCATGTTCCTGGAAGGTGCTATAGTATTCGTGTGCATCAGCATGATGTGTTCTTGCTGTTACCTTGGACTGTCATATAACTGACTATACGTACAAAGAAATATTCACAAATTGCTTAAGCTAAGTCTGCCTTTTCAGATCAGCAGCTCAGATTAGAAGGGATTTTGAGCACAATTTGGGGCAACAACTGCGCTTGTTCCAGTGCAGCAAGTGCTTAGGCAGGTGAGGAGTGAGAACTTCCTTATACTCTGGAGCTAGCTGATATTTTGAGGTTAAATAGCAATGGTTAACTAATCTAAAGAAACCTTCCATCTTCAAGCACTTTTCTGGTTAGCTTTACAGTATTCACTTGCTCCTAAATACTTGCATGTATTTACTTACTCTGTTACCATCACTGAGTTGCCTCTTTGCCCATCAGAGTGGAGACAGGCGAGGACCTTGTCAGAAAACTATCTGAGTTCTGGGAGTGGATACATACGGGACATAGATGATGGAGATTCTTTTAATCTTCTGAAAGAGAAGTGACAAAGGCATCTTGGGAGGCTTGTGCAAATATAGACAACAGGCAAGTTTAGCATTGTTGCAAGAGACATGTAACCAGTCTGGCTTTGTGCATACATAATCCTGTATGTACTGCCCATTATGATGTGAATTTAAGTCTGTTCGGCTGTGAAATATGTAAGTGCTATGAGTGATTCTCCAGCTGCAAACCCATTGGTCTGAATTTGTAAGTCTTAGAGGGGAAAAAAAATCCTTCAAAGCATTCCTTAGGAATGTGTTTATAATCTAAAAATAAGGAACTTGATCATAATTTTCTTACAGAACTCTGCAAACAGCACTGTAAACAATTCTGCTAATATTTCAGGGGCACAAAGGATCTTGGTAGTTTCTGGTTTTCAACTGTTCACCTCAAAAAAATGAATGATCATGAGTAA
>VYZV01037646.1:4371-21303 GCA_013401275.1 Pandion haliaetus | reverse complement strand
GACTCTCGTCTCCCCGCGAAGAACCTCAAGAAGACAGCAGCTTCTGCATGGGGCTGTGACCACTTGAGAGGAACTGGCTGGAGTAAAAAATTGAGATCAACTAGGGAACCACAGAGCTCATGAACATGCAAAGAAGAAAATGAGAAAACAGAAAAGTATCTATAAGAACATTTATTTTAATAAACTAAGAAATGTGGCAAATAATATTTCATTAAGAGAAAATCTAAGCAAATAAAGAATTAAGAAAAAGAAGTTCCTCAAAGAAATTATACAAGATGGCATTAAGAAATGACACTGAGATACAAACTATTCTGACACAGATGAAGAACAGAGTATAATAAGAGACCAAATAACTATACTTTTGTATCACACGCTCTCTAGTGACCACAAAAAAGAAAACTAAGTTTGAGAAAGGTGTATATAAAGAGCATTGGGAGCATTTAAGGACAACATTTAAAAGGCAAAACCTGAGTTCCAAAGCAACAAACTAGTACGATATTGTCAGGAGGAAAACTATGGTGAGGGTTGATTTGTTACTTAAGAAGATGGCAAATTTAGTGGTAGGAAAGATAAAAAAAGAAAAGATGAAGTGGGGGTTTTTTGCTTCATTTATCATAAAAGAAGGCATAAAAGATGATAAGTTCAATACCAATGACAAAGTGACAACATGTCAGCTTAAAATAGGAGCAGAGCAGTAGTAAGAGAGTACTTAGATAAATATTTTCAGAAAATTTGGACTTGGTGAACTTCATCCTACAGTACTTAGAAGTCTGAAGCAATCTTACAATTATTGATCACTTTTGAGAGATTTTGCAGGAAATTAGAGGCACCAGAAGACCTCATCCTTAGTCCTAAATTGGACATAATGGCCCCTTCAAAGGGCAAATTGTACTTTTTAGGAGAAATTTCAAGTTTTTAGGGAAACAGCTTACAGTGGTTATTAGAAACTGTTCCTGGATTTCATCTTCTAAGAATGTGATCTGGCACAGCTACAGCAGTAGCAAATGAATGAGGAAAGTAGTCAAAGGTGTATGTTAAGTGTAACTGGACATGTGTAGCCACATGTATCTCTACCAGGCATACGTCTGTCTCACCGTTAGTCCAAACACAAACCCACCATAAATAAATGAAAGAATGTGAGGATCTGAGACAAAATTAGAGGTCATTTTGCACAATGAAAAACTTTCATGTCAGCCAGTTTTGATTTTCTGTGCTCAACCTTTCAAAAAACAAATAGGTGGCAATAAAACAGCAATCAAAGATCTTTTTCCAAAGGACAAAAATGAAAAGCTACTTCCCTGCTGCTTAAGTCAAGACTGTATGCCTGGAACTTTCAATGCTGAAAATAGTTCACTGATAATAAAGAAAACCTCATAAGTTTATTATGCCCATCCACAAAGATAATAGTAGAATTTGGTTAATGGTACACTGGAGCAATGACAATGTTGAAAAAAACAAGCCCTAAAAATTTCTAAGCTATGGTAGCAACAAACATTATCTCAGAAGACATCAAAGCCAGTTGTTCTCTAAAAAGCAGCACAAGTATCTGTATATTGAAGAAAAAAATACTCATTTAGTCATTGCTGACTACTCCTTTGAAAACATTTGTATCTTTGATTATCATAATGCCACAGCACGGATCTTGAATGAAGCAGATTGAGCTAATACTACATTTAAATATGCATCTATTTTGAAAACAAACTCTTTATTTATTTTCTATATTAATTTCATAGAGGTGCTTATCTTCCTGCATTTCTGTCAGAAAATTGTGGATATCACTATACCATTAGCTTCAGGAAACTGTGAAACATTTGTCAGTGGAATAAAAACACTATCTTTAAATGGCAAGATGAAATAGACAAAATTTTTTCTCTGATGTTTTCCATGTTTGTGTGGTCACATACAGTTACAGAGGCAATTCTGTTCTGTGTTAAATGTAAAATAGTTTTAATAAAACGGCAAAACAGCCATATATGTCAATTTACACAGAATCACAGAGTCACAAAATGGTTGAGGCTTGAGATTTGCTAGTTTGTCCCCCCTGCTCTGCAAGATAAAGCTGGTTGCCCAGGACCATGTCCAGATCGCATTTAAGCATCACCAAGGATGGAGACTCCACAACCTCTCTGGGAAACCTGGGCCAGTGCTCAGTCACTCCCACAGTAGAAGTGCTTCCTTGTGTTCAGATGGAATCTCCTGTTCTTTAATTTGTACCCATTGCGTCTTGCCCAGTCAGTGGACACTGCTGAGAAGAACCTGGCTCCTTGATCCTCATGTCTTCCCATCAGGATAAGATCGCCCTGAGCCTTGTCTTTTCCAGGCTGAACAGACGGAGCTCTCTTTACCTCTCCTCATATGACAGATGGTCCAGTCCCTTCATCATCTTTTTGTCCCTGCTCTGGACACCCTCCTGTAAGTCATACCTACCTTGTGCTGGGGAGCACACACTTGGACACAGCACTCCAGGCATGGCCTTACCAGTGCTGAGTAGAGGAGAAGGATCACCTCTGACTTGGTGGCAATGCTCTTCCTAATGCAGCCCAGGATGCCATTTGTCTTCCACCTGAAGAAGGCACACAATTCCTCTGCAGTTGGTGCAGGAAAAGAGAAAGGCATATGCATATATCAGACAGTAGACTGTAACCCCTGTGATTTGATCAAATTCTATTTCAGATTGAATATGCAGTATTCCAAAGCAGATGGAATAAATCCTATATTATATACAAAATTATTTAATTCAACTCCTGCAAATGCAAAATATATGGTTCTTTGGATTTGTTTGCCCAGGACATGTGTTTATGTAGTTCTTATGAAGATAGATGCAGAAAAAGGGGTTGTTTCTAAAAAATTTAGAATACAAATACGTTGTGACCTTTCTTTTTCCTCACTATCAGCTTTTCTCTTCTTTATTTTCCTACTTTTCAATTTTTTTTCTTGACATCACCATCATCCATTTCTTTTCCACAGTTCAAGAAGGCCATTCTCTCTAGAATAACTACAGTAGGTGCTAAAAGAAAAGAATACAGTAAATGGCAAAGAAAGAACAGGGGAACATCAACTCTGACACCTAGCATTTTGTCATACTGTTACTGAAAGCCTACCATTGACACCAACAAAAAAAGTATTTGAACCTTTGTCCTTTAAATATATATTTTAAATCTTTTAATAATCAGGAATGATAGGATATACAAGGTTCCTTTGCAGACAAAATTGAGTAATTTATTTATAAGGTGGTAACGGGAAAGCCTTGCAGATGAATGCCTGGATAGGGTTAAGAAAAATGTTTAATTCTTTTCTTATCGATGAGGATCACAATATCTCTTTAACAGTCATAAAAATAATAGCTACATTTTGGATTGGTTTTATTTTGTTTCCTGAACAAAGTATGTTTTACTGTGAGATAAGCTAAAGTAAACTATTCTACCTTAAAATTCCTCCAAAGATTTTACCATTAGATTCTCCTCCTTTGATTGCTTCACTTTCTTATTCCAAGGCAATTCTGAAATGCAAAAGGGTCATGTAAACACGTTAAGATATTTTTGTATAAGGCTATAAGTTTTTTACACAAGGGTTCTAGGATGTTGCAGCCGCTGATAACACTGTACATTATTTTGTTATTGATTCAACTTCGTTAAAGTCTCAGAGTAATGAATGATTTTGCAAGGGAAGACAAAGAATACTGTTTTAATATATAACTCCTGCAAAGGAAGAACAAATAAAATATTAAAGGAGCTCCCCAGTGATAAGAGCATCTTCAGATAGAGAGAAATGTAGAAAATACAGTTTCAAAGTGAAGGTTTACTCTAGGTTCTTGTCTTGATAGAAGTACTCCTGAGTTTGTGCATGGTTACTCTAGAGAGGCTAAACTTCAGAATTAGAGAGGGGCTTCATTTCTTTTTTCTTCTGTTCAAAAGACTAAAAAATTTAAAAAAAACAGGAATAATCATATTTTTAATATCAGAAAGTGTTAGTCTTTTAAAATGCCCAGTATTACGAACAAAACCACAGCTTTCAATAGTTGCCATTAATTTAGAATATGTTTTGTTATTCTTAAGAACATCTAAATAATGTATTATGATAAAAAATACTAGATATAATAACAATACCAAATTTTTAAGATTCAGTGTTACCAGTTTTATCAAATACCAAAGTATTATCATTGGACCTAATTCCAAAATACTCCCCAATGTCATCTCGGAGAGCTGAACATAATATCCACCTTTGCTTTTACATGAAAGTTACTTAGATGTTTGAATTATTCTTCTTCTTGTCCAGAAGCAACTAAATGTTCGTTATACTGAGAAACATAATGTCTGTCTCATGCCTTGACCTTGTAAAGATCGTAATTTTCAGCACCTCTCTGTCTTGCCTGCAGGCTTAATCTGGTAAACACAGTCCAAAGATACGCTAAACAGTCATTTTATCCATAAGATAACTGAAGAGGCAACTTCATCAACAGCATAGATATCTAAAATTTTACAGAGAAAATAAAGGAAAGTTTACCTTTGAGGTGATTCAAAATTTCTTCCTCCATTTCCCAAAAGGCACCCTCAGTAGTAACTACTGCATACCTTCATTGACTTTCAATCCCTCTTGCTGAAGATGTTTGATTTTACAGGGAATGATTAACCATTAATGAGAAGGACAGAAGGAGAGGAAGAAAAGAGAGAGTGAATGTGGGTTGGCAGTCATGATTGCCACTAACAGTATGGGAGACCTGTATTCCACTCCCTCCCATTCTGAAGGGTTAACATATAATCACTAAGAACTGTCTAACTGGAGCTAGAAGGCCACAGTGCACTAATCTCTAAAGTAAGAGCCTAAATTTTATAGCAGGGTGAGGAGCTGTGGTGGGTTGACCCTGGCTGGATGCCAGGTGCCCTCCAAAGACATTCTATCACTCCCCCCTCAGCTGGACAGGGGAGAGAAAATATAATAAAAGGCTTGAGTGTTGAGATAAGGACAGGGAGACATCACTCAACCAATTACCGTCACGGGCAAAACAGACTTGACTTGGAGAAAATTAACTTAATTTATTGCCAATCAACCAGAGTAGGGTAATGAGAAATAAAATCAGAACTCAACATGCCTTCCCTCCACCCCTCCCTTCTTCATGGGCGCAACTTCACTCCCAGATTCTCTACCTACCCCCACCCCCAGCAGCACAGGCGGACAGGGAATGGGGGTTACGATCAGTTCATTACATGTTGTCTCTGCTGCTCCTTCCTTCTCAAGGGCAGGACTCATCACACTCATCCCCTGCTCCAGTGTGGGCTCGCTCCCACGGGAGACAGTCCTCCATGAAATTCTCCAATGTGGGTCCTTCCCACGGGCTGCAGTTCTTCACAAACTGCTCCAGCATGGGTCCCTTCCATGGCATGCAGTCCTTCAGGAACAAACTGCTCTAGCGTGGGTTCCCCATGGGGTCACAAGTGCTGCCAGAAAACCTGCTCCATGAGCTCCTCTCTCCACAGATCCGCAAGTCTTGCCAGGAGTCTGCTCCAGCAGGGGCTTTCCCTTGGAGTCACTGCCATCTTCAGGGGAATTCCCCTGCCCTGGCATGGGGTCCTCCACAGGCTGCAGATGGATATCTGCTCCACTGTGGACCTCCGTGGGCTGCAGGGGGACAGCCTGCCTCACCATGGTCTTCACCACGGGCTGCAGGGGAATCTCTGCTCGGGCGCCTGGAGCACCTCCTCCCCCTCCTTCTTCACTGACCTGGGTGTCTGCAGGGTTGTTTCTCTTACATGTTCTCACTCCCGTCTCTGGCTGCAGTTTCTGTGCCCACCACAACTTTTTTTCCTTCTTAAATATGTTATCCCAGAGGTGCTACCACTATCGCTGAATGGCTCAGCCTTGGCCAGTGGCAGGTCCGTCTTGCAGCCAGCTGGCATTGGCTCTGTCAGACGCAGGGGAAGCTTCTACCAGCCTCTCACAGAAGCCACCCATGTAACCCCACACTACCAAAACCTTGCCACACAAACTCAATACAGGAGTCTACAATTTTTGAGACACACCACTCTAACAAGCTTTTGTGGTGCAGCTACCATGTTGGGCTGCATTGCATGTGTGCTAGCAGGGCAAAATTGGTGCTGGAGCTGCCTCGTAAACTCAGTCTCTACCTCTGAGAAGAAGTGGCCCAATAGAGGCTTCTAAAGATCACAGAATGACAGGGGACAAGCTTGGAAGGGACCTGCGGAGATTGTCTTGTCAAACACCCTGCTCAAGCAGGATCAGCTAGAGCAGATTGCCCAGGACCACATCTACTCTCCTCACATGGAGACTCCACAACCTCTATGAACAACCCATGCCGGTATTGAAGAACCCTTATAGTAAAACAGTTTTTCTTATTTTTAAAGTGAGTTTCTTGTGTTTTGATTTGTGCCCATTTCCTCTTGTCCTGCCACTGGATACCACTGAGAAGAGTCTGACTCTGTCTTCTTGACTTCCCCCTATTAGAAATTTATACACATTGAAATAAGGTCCTCCTAAACCTTCTCTTCTTCGGGCTGAACATCTGTTCCTCCCCCTACCTGTATGACAGATTCTCCAGTCCCTTATCATCTTCATGGGCCATCATTGGACTTCCTGCAGTCTGTCCATGCCTCTCTTTTACGGGTGAGCACAGACCTGGAGCCAGGACCCCAGATATGTCTCAAAAGGGCTGAGTAGAGCAGATTACCTCCTTCAACCTACTGGTGACACTCTTCCTAATGCAGTCCAGGAGACTGTTGACCTTTTTGGCCACAAGGGCATACTGCTGGCCCATATCACCAAAAGCACCTGGTCCTTTCCTGTAAAGCTGCTTTCCAGCTTCTTGGGAATTGAGAACAGGCTGACTGATCTACAGTACCCAGGTCCTCCTTCTTGTCCATCTTGAAGACTGGAGTGACATTTTCTTCCTTGCAGTCAACAGGAACCTGCCCTGATTGCCAGGGCCTTTCGAAGATGACATTGACCAGCTTGCAATGATATTGGCAAGCTCCCTCAGTGCTTCTGGGTACATGTTACATCGGCTAACATGGACTTACATATATCCAGTTTGTTTAAATGTTCCCTCACCTGATCCTCCTTCATAGAGGATGTCTTCCTTGCTCCAGACTTTCCCACTGGTCTCAGAGGCCTGGTATTGCTGAAGGTCAGTCTTACAAGGTTACTTTCCTGAATTGTCCTGGGACTCTGATGCACACTGTGTCCACCTAGACCTCTCCTCCATCTGTCAGGTGTGGCTGCATTTTGACATTCCTTCATCTACTGAGGTCTATGTTTCTGGTGCCTTCCAGCCACATAGAAATGTTGTCAGGCAGTTCATGGGTGAGAAAGTCTGTCTACTTGCTAGGCTATCCAGAGATTCCACTCCATCTTTGCCTTCATTGTTATTTAGTAAGTGTATGTAGCCTTTCAGTGTGAAATACAAAACTTCTTTAAATTTGACAAGGTAAGCATCCTAAGGCAAGTGCTTCCACAGATAAAAGCAGAAAGTAATTGGGAACTGTAACAGCTGCTACTACAATGGAGATCTCTGAGTCCTGGGAAAAGGGAGCAGTGTTGTGGGAAAAAAGTTAATGAAGTCTCTTGCATGAAGATATGGGAAAGTATGTGTGAATAAAGGCAATACAACTTGGACCTCTGATATTTTCTTAGTCTTCTCTCAACACATATATATCCTAATTGTTTCACTAAAGATTTATTCATTATATCTTAATGAATTCACTCTACAAATACATGTGATGTATATATTATGCAAAATTCTTCTGGAATCCTCATGATTTTTAAATACCAAATAAGAGTACTTCAAGACAACAGCACCAAAACCCAAACTAGTACTTTCTCAGGATCTTAGAAACTATATCCTTCTAATATTTGTGCAGCATTTTATTTTTTCAGTCTGGTTTTGGTTCACTGCAGTGATTAATATTTCAGCAAGTGATTCATGTTTAATTTCTTTTGCATCTCAAATGTTTCGCATATAATAAGAAGGTGTCAAATAAAACCATTTTATATTATACTGAAATTAAACTATCTCAGTGTTGTGGTTTCAGCCCAGCCAGTAACAAAGCACCACGCAGCCGCTTGCTCACTCCCCACCCCTGGCCACGTTGGGATGAGGAGAAAATACAAAGGCAGGCTCGTGGGTCGAGACAAGGACTGGGAGGGATCACTCCCCACTTATGGTCACAGGCAAAAGACAGGCTCAACTTGGGGAAGAAACAAAAGCAATTTCATTTACTACCAATCAAATCAAAACAAGGATATAAGGAAGTAAAACCCAACCTCAGAACACCTCCCCCCACCCCTCCCTCCTTCCCGGCTCAGCTCCACTCCCGGTTCTCTCTCCCCCCTCCCACCAGCAGCACAGGGGAACAGGGGATGGAGGTTGGGGTCAGCTCGCCACACCTTGTCTCTGTCGCTCCTTCCTCCTNCCCTGGCGTGGGTCCTTTCCGCGGGCTGCTCTCCAGTCACACACTGCTCCAGCACGGGCTTTCCCATGGATTCACAGCCATCTTGGGGGATCCTCCAGTCCCCTGCTCACCTCCCTGGGCTGCAGGGGGACAGCCTGCCGTCTCACCACGGGCTGCAGGGCCATCAGCCTCCTCAGGTGCCCCTCCTCCGCCTCCTTCTTCACTGACCTCAGTATCTGCAGAGGGGTTCCTCTCACATTCCAATCCCATTCCCCACTGCAGGTTCCCCTTCTTAAATCTGTTCTCCCACAAGCACTACCACCGTCACTGACCAGGTCAGCCTGGGCCAGAGGCAGGTACGACTTGGAGCTGGGGGAGCTTCCAGCAGCTTCACGCAGGAGCCACCCCTGTGGCCCCCTGCCCTGCTACCAAAAAAAAAAAAAAACCAAAAAACAATGCACACAAACACATAACACTCAGAAACAAGTGGAAATTTTGCATTTGTAGAAGCTAACTTGTCTGATTTCTCCCTCAGTTGCTCCTCTGTAATCTACTAATTTTAAGAACCTCATTTGCAGAGTTACTTTCTGGTTATTTTTCATTAATTTTACTGGATACTCATCAAAAGAAATATTAGAATGCAGTGATTTGCATAATCCATACAAGGCACACCAGTCTTCCCATTATGATTGGTTAATAATCTTTTAGGTATGTGTTTGAAATCAGAGCACTAATGCTGTTTGCCAGAAGACAGAAAACACACTCATATATCACTCTTCTGCGTTGAACCAGAGAGGTTTCATGTTTCATAGTTTTCAAGTGTTTCATTGGGGTTTTAAAAAGAAAATTTTGTAGTTTTCATGTAACAGAAGACCAAAACTAATAAATAAAACCTTTGTGTAGCTAGTAGCAATATGAAACAAGAAACGTAATCACCTTAAAAAAAATTATGCAAAAAGGCAGCAGCAGCAATTTGGCCCTTTCTAGTTGGTCAAATATTTCTGTTTCTCTACTGAAGATCTTCAAAACACTGATCAGCCACAGACATGGTTGAGAAAATTTTGCACAAGCTTTCATGTAGGGAAGAGTTCCCTGAAAACCTACAGATGTGCCAATCAATGAGTTCTACTTTTTAGTAGGTAGGTGCATATTTTAAAAATGTGGAAAGGAAATGACTGCTGCCTGTTACTATTAAAAACCTTGAATTTTGATAAAGTATGCTTTATGGATAACCCTCCTTTTATTGATAGAAGCATGTGTCCAAGAGTGGAATGAAGAAACAAAATTAAGTGACCAGGAAAATTATTAAGGTTGCTTGAGGAAACAAATTAATGAAAGCTACTTTGCAGCTTAAAAGATAAAGATGATCAATGATGAAGAGAGGGGGAAAAAAAATGCCACAAAGGGGCTATATTTAGGAAATGTAGCTATGCTGGTAGAAGACCTTAAGATAGACAAAACCCAAAAGCCCCTAAACAGAACTAATTTAATGTTGCAGAAAAACAAACAAGAATTGCAATTTACAATGTGAACTTGGAGTGAGGCAAAATGTCTTTGTAGAGAATTTCTTCGGAAAATGCAAAGAATAAAAATGAAATATATAAATGTATCATATTTTTATGATACATGGACAACAGATAACATAAGGCTTTGATGCCAACATGACACATATGTAACAGGACTGTCTAAGAAAAGGAGTCTGTAGCCTAAAATAGCCTAAAAGAAACAGCCTGTAGTCTAATAGTCTAGAATAGTCTAGTCTGTGCCCAGCCATGGACCTGATCCACCTGGGCCTCACCGCAGGCAGACTGCCTGGCCAGATGTCATCCCTGCCTCCTGGTAGTGAACCCACTTGCTGCCTTGTGCAGGGGCTGCCCCCCTCCTTGGGGACCACCAGACAGGGCTTTGGCTGGGCAGTCCCCTGTCCTGCTGGCTGCTGTCACACCTAACTCTTTCTCCCTTGCTCGTCCCTGACAAATTCTGTATGAGATTCACAATGCCTATGAATTTATTTATTAAAAAGAAGGAAAAGATGATAGGACATATAGCCTACTTGATGCCATGTATAAAGAAGACATGTTAATGCACTGAAATAGACTGAATGTCCTCTTTCTCAGTAAAGCATGGGCCTTGTTTACACTTCCCATAATTATGGTAATATTACACCCTTCTAATACTCTGTACTTGCAGGATAAAAAAAAAGAAAAAAGAAAAGGAAAAGGAAAGTTACTAGAAACTATGGATCCTTGTTTCATTCATCACATGAAATGAATAGCCAGATGGCCACAGAGGAACAGAATCAGTAACTTCAAAGACTGTTTGCTGGAAGCAGAGCATCTGAAAAAAAGCCAGCAGCTCAAATTCGGAAACATGGAGTTCATATGAAACGGCAGACTTTTTATCACTGTCTCCTTATCAGAGATGTATAGATCAAAAAATAGACATATAAATAATGCAAAATAGATTTTATTGCAGAAGACAGAAAGATGGAGCTAGTTTAACAGATAAAAAGTACATTGATTGCTCAGGCATCTGAAGAAGTAAAGATATGTAATGAATAATATCAGTTGATCTTCTTTCTTGATTACAGAATCTACAAAACTGATGATGAACACTGTAACTGAGAATTTATGGAAAAATGCCTGAAAAACAGCTGATGTGAAAGATTACAGAGACTACTTAAAAAAATGACAGACAACTACAAAGAGTATCCATATATGCTCCTCTTCTGCAGTGCAGGAAATATAATAAAACTTCTAAATCCAGATCTGAAAAGGACCTAGATGCCCAAAATGGCACCTAAGTACCAGACTTAGGTAACAAAATTCCAAACTTTGCAGCCCCCAGATAGTACAGGCAGAGCAGGTACATAACACTGGGCATCCAATTCCACTTGAGAGGCCACACACCAAAAAGTTCAGAGTTGCAATGCGTGCTTTACCTTTTAACTCTTTTTACTCTTATTCAATTTCTTACTCTGTTTTCACTTAAATGACCAAATGACCAACAGCTTGCTTTTTTTTTTTTTGAAGGGGGTTGTTACTCATATTTGTACCCTTTCACTAGCATGACTTTATCTAAATAAATGTCCTGTTTCTAAAGAATCTAGTTTACTACTTTTAAGAGATGTCTACAATAGTTTTAAGGTCATATTACCTATAAGCAACAAATAGTTGAAACACTTAACTTCGGCACACTGCACAAAAGTGGAATGATATAAGCCAAATGTTAAGCATACCAATGGAAAACAAACAAGTACCACAAAGTTTTCTTTCTGAAAAAGATGAGATAAGTTTGTCAAAAATTGCTCTTAATGTGTTCTAATCTTTAAGGAATATATTTTCTGATAAGCTCAAGAAATGTTAGTTGTATGAAATACCGGATTGCAAATGGCTACCCCGGCATAGAAATGTGGAACCTAACTAGTAGGCTCACACAAAGATATATCATTGGGTTTCATATGTACATTATTTCACTATGCTGAATCTTAAAAGACAGCAACTTCCCTGTCACCACAATGACGTTTTTTGTCCACCTGTGAGATATTACTACCTCATAATAAGAAGTAGAAAACTCCCTCCCCACCACATTTAAAATGTCTGTGAAGAAACAATACCAGATGAATTGAAATGAAGCTGTAAGCTATAATTTCCCATTAATGGAAAAGAGTTCGAAAACTTCAAATTTAGTCACTAGGAAACATTTCTAAATATCTCTGACTAAGTAAGTGGAAGTGCTGCCAACATTGGGTTAGCACTGTACCACACACAATTCCTCTTGTCATACACCAGACGATACATGGAGTGATGGGAATAAATTAAAATTTAATCTTTCAGCTATCTGACATTTTTCAGAACTCCCTATGAGGGTGTTTATACAGAGTTCAAAAAGAAGCCTTTTTACCATGCTGAAGGCAAGCCAGATGCTATTTTCTGTACACTGAAAAGACAGAAAGCTTGGTCCTTCTCAACTGTCATTAGTCTGCAGTTGATTTAATGTTCAAATTAATATTGCTTTGCAATTATTTAATTGAAATTAATGAGATAAATAGTTACACTTTTTTAGAAAACTTAGGAAATTCCTTTTGTCTCAGTGTATGCACCTAAAGAAAAAACTGGAAGGAAACATAGCCTCATTCCTTCACACTAGGCTGGAAGTATTTTAATACTAATCAATGCTTATTTCTGCTACGAATTTCTACTGTACATTGTATTAATGCAATACACATCTTCAACCTCGCCAACACAAAAATAGGCATCAGCGAGTTTTTTGATACCTTTGTGCTCCCCAAGACTCCTGACCAAACCAGACAACTGCTCTTGCAGAGGTACCATTACTCAAAAAAATCCCTAACTTCCACCAGAAACAGCAACTTTTTGTGCTTCCCGTGACCAGCAGCCAAGATACTAGAAAGCCTTACTCTGGACCAGACATAGATTCACCAGTGTTAGATGGAAGATCTGTTACTCCATCTAACCCCCTTCTAGATCCTGGAAATGAGCAAAACAACATTATTCAGTGTTTCTCATCCATACAAAAAGATAGGATGAATTTGTCCCTGTTATAAGCCAACAGGAGTTAGCACTGATACACTATAGTGTTCCTTAAATAACAGAATAACAGAATACAGTGCTATCATTTTACACGCCTTATGTTAATCATTTTCCAGCACTGGAAATGTTTAAAAATATAAATGGAATGTACCACAAATAAAAGAAAGATATGCCATAAAGACATTAGGACTCATTTTATTCTCATTTATACATGTATCAAGAACAAGTGTAAAATCAGTGGAACTATACTAGTATAAAAGTTGCACAGGAGAGGAATTCAGCACATTGTAAAGAACATACAGTAAGTCATTTAATGTAATCTGCCACGTGATTCTTAGGTGTACCAATTCACCAAGGCAGGGGAGCACACAAAGTTGGCTGCATTTGACCTATCTCACACCAGAGCTGGATGCGGATGGAATGTATCTATCAACTCTGCGGATGCTGGGCCATTACAGCTTCCTCAGTACCCTAATGACTGGAATCCATTTATGAATCCGTCATGAGTTATACAAAAGAGGCAGCTGATACTGAGCTCACATCAGAAAATGCCATGCACAAACCAAAATGAAATACATTAACCTTCACAGCCTTTGATATAGAGAGCTGTTAATTTTACAACTGAACAGGAATTACGTGTGAATGTTCACTGAATTGGCCCCACAGCAGAGTGCTGATTGTCACGACACAGGCTAGACAGACCAGGGAGTCCTGTTGAATTCGGAATTCCCTTGGGCTAAATTAAGGTGAAATGACACCAAATGATCAGTTAAACATTTTATTCATGACAGAAGCAAACTGAACTTGGGAGATATAACAGTGGGTGGTGGGGTTTCTCACAAAAGGAATTGGCATGGAACTACCTCAGTGAACTGTGTAACCTGTGGTAACCATATACATCAATTCAGGGAAGAAGGAGATCCCTCCCATTGAGTCACAAGGTTCAGAGCAGACTCCCTTGCTTTCTAGACTCCTTCTTAGAGAAGGGCCTAGGGGTGGCTGGATCCACTCCTAGTCCCAGACTTGGTGTCACAGTCCACTCGGTGGACTCGTGATGGTTCGTTTGTTACGATCTCGAAAGTGCAAAATTAAGGTGACCAACACCAAAGCGGTTAGCAATAATCACACAGTAAAACTTTACTGTATTGCCTGTGAAGAGGCACGCAATAGTTAGAGATGGGTGAAAGAAAGGAGAAAAGTAAAGTTAAGTTTAGAGAGAGGAGAGAGAGAAGTTATAGCTACCACCGCTGATCTCACGATGTCCTAACGGTCCCGGGTCCAGCTGATGCTGCGTTATCGATCGTCGTAGTCCTTGGTGGGGAAGCTCCAAATTTCCGTCGTTCAGAAGTCATCTTTTAACACACCTTGCTCCACCTCTGTCTCAGGAGTCTCCTCCCTTCTTAGCATATCTCTGCCCTTCTCGAGAGAGGCTATCACGCAGGCACAGGGTCAGTGTCCGAGGCGTGGTCAGCCTTGAAGGTGGGTAGCCTTCGACCAGGAGGTGTGTTTTGGTATTATAATGAAGCAAATTCATCTAAAGTTCACGATTTCTTCATCAATGTCATGGCAACAGTTGCAATCCATCCTTTTTGACAGTACCTTCCAGGAGCCTTGTACCGCACATTCCGTTCTTGGGATCGGCCACTGCGCTCCAAGCAGGCCGTGGTCAGGTAACGTACCGTTCATGTTCCTGATGACAATGTTGAGACAATGCTGATTTTCTGACCAACTTTTACACTTGGTTAATGGTTTTATGTCTTAAAGGGATGAGGTGTAGGGATTATGCAAAAGTAAAAGGAAAGAGAGAACAAGACAGAGAGAGAAAAAGGAAGAGGGAAAGATTTCACCGGTCCTGGCTCCAGCACTGGTTCAGTCAGCCGAGGGGTCCAGTGAGCCGAGGGGTCCAGTTGCAAGTGGGCCTGCATACATGGGGCTTCAATTTGTGTCCTTTTATCATCTTTGCCCTTCCTTCAGGTGGGCACTCAAACTTATGAGGCTAATTAGGTGTCATGAGCAGTTTGTGAGCCTTTGGGACTTGGGGATCGTTTGGGGAGTAACTTCCCCCTGCCTGCAGATGTGATTTTTGGCCATGTGTGGTGAGCTGCCCTGTTCAGCATATCAGAACATGGAGCTGTGTACCCTCTGGCATGCTCTCCCCATCCTGTTGCTGTTCTGTGCTGATCCACTTCTTTTCACCTGTGGTTCCTTGCCAGGCAGGGTTTGTTGTTATGCAGAACTTGCCCCACCACAATGTTTGAGACATTAACTCTTTCAGTCTCTCACAGCTGAGGAACACATTCCAAATGTCATATATTTATAGATATTTATATATTTATAAAGTTCAGCTACAATGAGCTCACTCACTACTGTCTATACAGAATGCTAGCATAATCAACCCTTTTCTCTATGGCACATCAAAAGGAGAGAAAAACAAAAGCAATACAAAACCTACTAAAGACAAAGTTTTGAAAAGGTGGGGCCGGTGAGACAGCAAAGCAGTAGCAACCATGCAATATAGTAAGTGACATTACCATACAAAGCAAGAGCAGAAAATAACAGATACAAATATCTGACATCTGTTGCCTAAATTAGAAGAGCAAGATGAATATCACCTGAAGATACTGACAGTGTAATGAAAACAAAAGACTATCTTCAAGCCTAGCAATTCTGAACACTGATAAAACAGCTGGGGTGAGCCTCTGCTCCAAACACCATCTAGAGTCCAGAGTAGCGATGATTTGCTGGAGAAGGAATAGAGCATTGATAAGGTCTGGTAACTGATTTTCAAGGATACAAAAGCACAACAAGTCATGCTCTGACAGTGCAGTCTGTCAGCTAGCTAGAGTATATGAAGACTGAGAGCTTTAAAAGCATTTGTCAAATTAAGTGTTAGATAATGACGTTCCTATGAAAAGAAGATACTCTAGGTTGCTTTATTTCAAGTAGGCTGAGAGGCTAGAGGACACAAGAGAAATGTTTTTGCTCTGGATAATGGAGTGTGAAAACATGATTAGGCCCATTTTACACATGCAATTATATTACAACTTCTCTTGCTTAGGCACTGGTTCGTTTTTTCAGAGAGACATTTACAAAATTAGAACATCATGTTCACACACAGGCAGATCCATGCTCGCTGTAGGCAATGAGGCATATTATCAACCTGCAAATTCATCTGTGTGTTACTCAAGCTATTAAGACATGTAACAAATTACTTCAGTGTGACATATCATACTTTGTTGCACACTGGATTATAGCTGAAAAGGTTAGGGTTTTTTGAAAATGGATTATTGTGAGAGACTGAAGGAGTCAATGTCTCAAACATTGTGGTGGGGCAAGTTCTGCTTAACGACTAACTCCGCATAACAACGAACTCTGCCTAGCAAGGAACCATAGGTGAAAGCCCATCAGCGCCCATCAGCAACCGGAGGTGGAAGGTGTGCTGGAGGGTGCACAGCTCCCTGTTCTGGTGTGCTGGTCTGATGTGCTGAACAGGACAGCTCACCATGTACGGCGAAAGATCAACTGCAGGGAAGGGGAAGTTACTCCCCAAACGACCCCCTAGCCCAATGCCCAAAGGCTACCTAATTAGTACAATGAGTTCAAGTGCCCACCCGAAGGAGAGGCAGGATGATAAAAGGACACGAACTGAAGTCCCATGTGCACAAGCCCACCAGAACCGGACCCCTCGGCTGACTGAACCAAGCTGGATCCAGGACCAGTGAAGTCTTTCTATTCTCTCTCTCTCTTGTCCTTGTCCTTGTCCTTTTCCTTTTCCTTTTCCTTTTCTGTAAGCCTCACCCCTTTAGACATAAAGCATTGACCAAGTCTGGGACTAGGAGTGGATTCAGCTGCCCGTAGGCTCCTCGCTGAGAAGGAGTCTAGAAAGCAAGGGGGTCTGCTCTGAACCTCATGACTCAATGGGAGGGCTCCCCTTACTGTCTTCCCTGAACTGGTTCCCAAATAAGCAAGGCCTGTAG
>VYZV01037643.1:0-16308 GCA_013401275.1 Pandion haliaetus | reverse complement strand
TATGTAAGTCCTAAAGACAATAAATGGTAATTTACCCAACTGATTATCCACTGCTTTAAAACCCAATCAGCTGTTTACAATGAGCTCCTTTCAGTCATGCACTATGAATCTAATAAAATCATACTGGAAAAACAGCATCGCACTATGAGGGCTTTTCTTTACATGTGCATCTCTTTATAGCTGACTCAGAAATAAGATAAGGAGAGCAGTTTAAATAAGAGCAGGGAAATGGTAAATCCTGCCAACTTTTTTCTTTCCTTTTTTAATCTGCGAAGGTGAATAGTGCAGAATAATGCACTAGGTGCATTTTCCTCCTAAACTTTTATTCCATTTATTCAGTGGGTTTTATGTTATGTTACCCTTGGTCATTTCCAGCTATGCTTGCAAGAAGATTTTAATGTTGTTTATACAGTTGCTTTCAAGTTTGGTCCTCCCCTGGAACTTGTTCACGGGACAACTTTCACTTCAGAGACAACTTGGAAGAAAAGCGCCTTTATCGAAAAGAAAATGTACTTAACCAAGGTTTACATGCTTTTTTTTCCTCCCTAAAGCAACTTCTTAAGACCCTGGAGAGCAGTGTTCAGTAGGAATAAATGTAAGAGACTTTTCAGGAGCTAATGAATGGAAACCCACAAGGGCTCAGCCACATGAATTAATTCACCCTACTGGCAGCTTTGATTAGGAATCATGGATAGGAATTTCTGAGTTCTTGTGGGATATGGTTCATGGGCTACTGGCTGAAATTTGTATTCTGTTTGACTGTAAAAACCCTAGGCTCTCAGTGGATTCTCTCACCTTGGTGAGTTTGATAGGACTGTTGATTAAAAAAAAAAAAATCCGTGGCTTTCAGATGCCCCAAGATAGACCTGATGGTCATATATATATAGTGCAGCTGCTTCCCAGGGATGATAGCCAAAAGGGCTATTTTTGCTGAATAAATAGTACTGGAAAGTCTTAAGTTTGATGATAGGTTTTTATGTGGAAACTGTACTGTGGGTGCTGACGGAAGGGGCAGATATCTCTTGAATTGTCTATACCTTTCACTAGCCCATTGTAGATTCAGAGTGCTGGTGTAGTTTTTATATCATACTACCTAAGATGCATGTGTTAAGAAATAAATATTGTATGCAACAGAAGTCTGGTTTCCATCCCTTTGTTACTGTACACCTTTATTTTAAGTTAGTAGTTTATTTTTATTTGTGTAGTGTTGCATTTAAATTGGTAGAAGGGTGTTAAAGACAGGACCTTTTCATAATGATCAGGAGGTGTAAGGTTTGTCATTAGTAGGGATTTTGTTGCACAGTCTTGGAACAACCCTTCAGAAGATAAGTTTCCTTTTGAATAGACAAATACTGTCACAAACTGGATGACCTCCCTCTAGACTCCAGCCCAGAAAAGGGGGTGGTAGCTAGTCTACAGCAGGAGAGTTTCAGTTTGGCTGAAAAATTGGTCCTGGAACTGAGATGTATGACTTTGAAGTGATTTTTTTTTTTTTTTTTTTACATTCATGTGTATGTTTTATATAATGCATATATGGTGTGTGTGTATATATATAAAAGTATATATCTGTATACATGTATAATTCAAAACAGAAAGCAAGTCAGATGGTATTTGAAGGTTACTTTCCAAAAGGCATGCATAAATATGTTTGGTGTATACCTTTTATATGAAAACTAGCTATTCGTTTTCATCAAGAATTCCTAAGGGCAAACTAGAGTAAAATGTATGCACTGGGTTTCGTTGGTTTTGGTTGTTTTGTTTCATAGAAATGGTGAGGTAATCTTGTGGGCTAAGTCAATATTAGGAAACGTTCTCTTTTTCTCTCCTCTTCTATTTCCCTCTCCTTCCTCCCCAAGAGAACAATGAGGAAAACTAATATTTTCAGTTAATCTTTAAGGTATGGAGATTATTAGCATTTTATGCCACCAAGGTCACATCAAGACTTCATTGGAAATTTAGAGGAAATTAACTTCACAATTTTATAGCAGGAAATCCAATGTTCAATATAGAGGTGTGATTCATAAAATCTCACATTTGCTAAGTGCCCTCATCCTCATTTTCCAAATTCTCCTCTGTTGATACTTAAAAGGCATGTACTGAGTTTTAGTTAAGCTCATTGTGCCTCATCAAAGGACCTTATGTGTGTAAAGTATTAATATTATCCTGTGCTGAGGTTATAATCCTATTCCTAAAAGAGTATTTGAGCCCTAGGGTGGGATTGAATACTAGTTCCTTAAGTAATTAGTAAAGGAGTATTTGGAAATCTGTGCTGCAGTATGGATTGGTTTGGGCCACCCATGTGAATTTTAATCTTTCTGTTCCAGCCAGTGAAAATCTTGTTTGGCCTTGTGCTAGAATTGGATTGATTTATTATTCTGAGCTCTGCATCCACCTGTAAGTGGTTTTTGCAAATGAAGACAAGACTTAAGACAGTGTGGTTTCTGCTTAAGCAGAAAAAAATGCGGTTGGTTGTTGACCCACGAGGCTGCAAGACCGTGTTCTTGACAGTATAAGGGGAGCTGGGAGTGGGTGTGAAGGCCACTGGCAACACTTGAAACTCTTAATTTCAAATGGGTGTTTTCATCAGCAGCTTTAGAGAAACCTTTCTTCTTTCAGCTTCTACCTTCGGAGGTTAAACCTGCAGACCTACGTCCGAGTCCAAGTGGGGAGATGGTTGTAATTCTGTAACTGCCTGGCAAGAAGAATAAGGTGATTGACCATGACTGGCAGTGCTAAAAAAGCAGCTGGAACTTATACCAATTGTGAATTTTTGTTGATTGTTGAATGGCCGACTGGCAGGATATTTCATCCTAGGGTTCTCCCTAGGTGTTTTGCTGAGCTGTAGCATTGCATGTGTGCTGGGTTTGAGCCAGATAATACCATGTTAGTGTCTTTTGAAATGGGTATGTATTTTAGGACTTCTGATTATCTTCATAGTGTCATAAACCAATAATCTTTGTGATACAAAACACTGTTTCCAGTAAACTTCTGAAGGAATTGGTATTCTTTTAAGATTGATGGTGTCCTGTTTTTGGCTAGAATAAAGTTAATTTTTTCCTTAGCAGCTGGTATAGTGCTGCGTTTCGGATTTAGGACAAGAATACTGTTGGTAACACACTGATTGCTAAGAGTGTTTCTACTAACTTAGGGCCTTTTCAGCTTTTCATACTGCTCTGCCAGCAGAGGTTGGGAGCACTTAAGAAACTGGGAGGGGACACAGCCAGGACAGCTGACCGAAGTGAGCCAAAGGGGTATTCCATACCGTATTCTGTCATGCCCCCTATATAAACTGGAGGAGGTTAGCTGGGGGGGCCCACAGCTCATGAACTGGCTGGGCATTGGTCAGCGGTGAGCAATTGTATTGTGTGTCACTTGTTCTGTATATTCTTTTAATAGTAGTAGTATTTTCCCTTCCTTTTCTGTCCTATTAAACTGTCTTTATCTCAACCCATGACTTTTACTTCCCCCTCCCCCAGCCCCCTAATTGTCTTTCCCATCCCACTGGGTGCAGGGGGAGTAAGCAAGTGGCTGCATGGTGCTTAGTTGCTGGCTGGGGTTAAACCATGGCAGATGCCTACTAGCAGCAATAACCTGAACAGACTCAATTGCAGAGTTTTGGGATGTGTCTTGAACCTGGCTTGGTGGCAGGTTCTGGAAGGAAATGAAACAATAAAATCTTATTAAACTAAGCATTGAGGAGAAGGCCACATAGCCTTGAATTTTGGTTTTACTTGATTGCAAGGGAGGTTGTTCCAGAATAATTAATGCCGATCACATTAGAGGTGGCAATCAGGATATCAACAGACCACTGGAAACAATCTTGCTGCACGCCTAAAGGCTATGTGTGTCAAATGCCTAACCTGCAGAAAACCTGACGCTCTGATGCTGTGATTGTTGAGATAGGTGCTATTTTTCCAGAGGCTGCTCAGTGGTTCAAATATAACCTTTTGAATTTTCCTTTATTTCCCCTTCTCCTTTTTCTTTTAAGTTAGATGAACTCCTAATACTTTTCATAGTTCATTTTAAGGTGTGAAAATGAGTACTATGCCTGTAGCTGTTTAAGGTACCATAGACAATATAAGAATGTAAGAAATAGAAATTCCCTGGAATGAAGTATTCTGCAAGATACGCTTTATTTATTTGGAAGTCTGGTTAAAAGGTACTTAGTGTAATTTTTTTTTTTTTTTTTAATCAGAAGTGGTTACACTTCAGCTTAATACAAAGAATCATGACAAATAGAATGGGGAGAAGATGAGAAAGACGTGGATATACGAAGAGTGGAAGTAAGTCTAAGCAGGGAGTGTTACAGATGAGGTTCTGTTTTCCAAAAGAAAACATATATTTTTCATATAATATTTAGATATTTAATGTTGGTCAAAATATATTGGACTGATAAAACTCCCTAGTCACTAATCACAACTGAAGTGGCAAAAGGATATCAGTTTTTCAAGTCTTTCTTCATTAGTAAGACCACAGCTGTATTCATTTTCTAGTTTATTTTCACTTTCTATTAGTATGTAAGGTGGAAATGGGACCTGATTTTTGATGGTACCACTAAGGAGGCAAGGGTGGCTCACCCACCTTGGGCCAGGAGTCACCACCTGGTCAGCTTCAGAAATCTGATCTGTTTCCAGGTTGAATAGGTGCTACTGGGAGCAGGTGGAATGGGGGAATGTTTCCGAGGGTGCTCAGACTTTGTTAGTGCATCATGGCCTTCGCTGCCATTGCTAACAATGAGGAGCATCCCCGAGATGCTTGCTGTTGTCAGAAGTACTGTCTGCATAATCTACTTATGGTTTGTGTGGTTAAGGAACATATGTCTAAAAAACATGGTTATGAACAAACATGTCATCAGTATTCCTTCCTCCTGAGCGCACCTCAGAAGAGATTGTGATGTGTCAGGTTGGATATAACAAGTTGACTTCAGCGCAAAGTGACAGAAGAGCAGATGTGCTTTTGGCCAGATTCAGCACGCTCTTGGTTAAAT
This sequence comes from Pandion haliaetus, assembly GCA_013401275.1. Lineage (NCBI taxonomy): Eukaryota > Metazoa > Chordata > Aves > Accipitriformes > Pandionidae > Pandion > Pandion haliaetus. The sequence continues at coordinate 11,321 of VYZV01037643.1, read as the reverse complement.
GCACATATCTGCAACCTGAAAAGCCCAGGCAACAGTTTAAGGACCTGCAACATCCATAAAGCCAGTAGAGATTATAGGCATTCCTAACTATGTTTAGTCAGAAGTAAACTAATATATTTAAAAGAAGGAGAGCGAACATTTGAGAAGAGAAAATCTGAAAAGGAGCTCATCCTTGTTGCAGGCTCTTTCTGTACTTGGAAAACTTGTTCTCCTGGAGAGAACAGTGCAGTGCTGTGAAGTGCAGTTGCCAGTGGTAAGGCTGTCCTTCAAAGACAGTTGTACATACTCTGTCTGGCGTAGAGGTAGAGCCAAAAAAGAGGGAGGGAGGGAAGAGTACCATACAGCATGCTGCTGTATATCACTATATATATATATGTATATGTGCACATATGCACACACACATATATATCTCACTATGTATACACACAGAGTGATGTGCATATATATATGTATACTGCAGTGCCTCAGCCTGTGACAGTCACCAGAACTGCAGATACAGGGATAACTCACATGCTTTGGTTGCCCCTAGGACTCTGGCATTCCCAGGTGTCGTTTTTGCCACTGCAGGTAGCTGTTTGTAGGGCTGAGCTCATTCTTCCTGAAGGGACAAAGGTTCAAATCTCAGTCTCCAATCTGATATCTGCAAATGGGATTTTAAATTTTGCTTTCTGTAAACCAAAAGTTACTTTTTTTTTATTAGAATACTCTTTTCTAAATATGTTTTTAGAAGCAGACAGAAGTATTTATTGAGTAGTATGCACAAGAAAAGAAACAGTCAGTACAGTGTAAGGGCATATTACAAACCCCACTGAAATGAATTATAAAACTCCTTCTGACTTCAGTAGGCCTTGGACGAGATATTAATTGAAGATTACATTAGGCAGAGCACCTGCTTAGACATTAACTGTTATGTCTAAGCAGGTGCTCTGCCTTTCTTTTAGCTGGTATTTAAGTTCTGGAGAGCATGTCTTTTGTTGACAGAATCTTTAAGAGGGTGGTTCATTTTAAAGTTTGGATGTTGCACTTGTCAAGTATAGATAACAATGATTATTGCTGTTGAGATGTATTATTATACTGTCCTACATAGAACTACATAATCAGCCCCTTTCTAAATTGGCATGTTTATTGGCAGTAACAATAAGGGGTTGGCAGAGTGCAGAGATGCTATTGAGCAGAGTATTGGTACACTGGCTTAAAAATCTGGGCCTAAGAAATACTGGTGGGGAGAAGAAGAGTACACTGAATTGTAATGTTAGCTTTTAGACCGAAGGGAGCAAAAGATTATTGCAACTCACTTGCTGTCACGTATGATAGTGGATCTCTTATGAGTTCTTTGGTGCTTCCTACAGTACCACAAAGAATATATACATTGGATCAGAGTTATTTTCAGTTGTTCCATTCCTAATTTAAGCTGATTGCCTCTAGTCCTTTCTTGATAAGGGTGAGCTGGAGTTTGCATCATACAGCCTTGAGCTTTCTTGAGCGAGGGGGATGGTATAACATGCTTCAGCATGCTGTAACAGCACTTGTTTGACTGGTTTTGTGTAGGTGACCACCTGGAAGAGCTGTGTGGCTTAGCACATGGTGTAGATCTGCACCTTTGTCTACTGGCGTGAAAAGTGCTGGTGAAAATGTGTGGGGTTTTTTTTCCCTTTCTGTTTGACTTGCATTCTCTGGGGCTCTGCAGAAGGTGCACTGCTGTGAAAGCACAGTGCTTCACCTTGTAGTCTCCAAGGCTAAACCAATAGTTTAGTACAATTTCTGAATGTATTGCCAAATGTAAGTAAATATCATGTGCTACCTTGTCTAGACTCTCTCCAATTGTACAAAGTACAGTATTTAGGAGAGCTGTAATGGACAGCTGCCAGAAAGTGGACACTGATACCTGTGTGAGCATTCTGCTGAAAATGGACCTGTTTTCACATTGCCACTCGCTCCCCTCTAGACCCTTCCAGTGCTGGCAGAAATGTTGTGCTTGCAGACATAAGCACTTTAGGCTTAAAGGGGATTACTTTGAGATTAAATGAAATGACTCCTCCCTGCTACTTATAAAATAGATCTGGGGGAAAAAACCCTGTTGCTTAAAATGCTACCTTCCCCTCGCATGCTTGCTGCTGAGGGCCTGCGACCTAATGGTTTGCCTTGGCAGGGTTTCCCCTCCCCTGCCACTTCTCCCCCTGCAGCTGCTCATTTTGGAGCCCACATGGCTGCACGCGTTGCTAAAAACCACAGCTGCTCTGCATCCATTGTAAGCTCTAGCTATTGATTTAGATCCTCCAATTTTTATGTGCTAAAGAGAAAATGCTTGTTTAAAAAGGCATTTGTGTGGGACCTGGAGTCAGCCAGGGCCTTGAGGCAGGATGGCTTCAACTTCTCTGTGTGGCAGATGTGCTCAAAGTGGCTTCCAGTGTCTGGTCCTTGTATTATTGTAATAAACACAAACTAGTAAGCTAGAACAAGAGAAATACTTTTAGAGAGAATACGCAGGTCTGTTGGGTCAGGCAGATTGTTAGGGGTTTCTGTGGTGCAGGTTTTTTTTTGTAGTGGGGAAGGGGGGTGTAGAGGTGGCTCCAGTGAGAAGCTGCTGGAAGCTCCCCTGGCTCCAAGTCGGACTGGCCTCTTCAGCCCAGGCCGATCCCATCAGTGATGGTGGGAGCACCTCTGGGAGGACAGATTAAAGAAGGGGAACCTATAGTGGGTAGGGAGAGTGGAATGTGAGAGGAACCCCTGTGCAGATACCAAGGTCAGTGAAGGAGGAGGGGGAGAATCGTGCCTGAGGAGGCTGATGGCCCTGCAGCCCGTGGTGAGGCGGTAGGCTGCCCCCCTGCAGCCCAGGGAGGTGAACGGTGGAGCGGAGGCTCCCCAGGATGGCCGTGACTCCATGGTAAAAACCGCGCTGGAGCAGTGTGTGACTGGAGAGCAGCCCGCGGAAAGGACCCGTGCCAGGGGAGTTTGGGAAGAACTGAAGCCCGTGGAAAGGACCCGCGCCAGGGAAGTTTGTGAGGAGCTGCAGCCCGTGGAAAGGACCCACGTTGGAGAAGTTGGTGAAGGACTGTCTCCTGTGGGAGGGACCCCACGGTGGAGGAGGGGACGAGTGAGGAATCTTCCCCCAGAGGAAAGAAGCGGCAGAGACAATGTGTGGCGAGCTGACCCAACCCCCATCCCCTGTTTCCCTGCACCGCCGGGGGGAGGAGGGAGAGAGAACCGGGAATGGAGCTGAGCCGGGAAGGCGGGAGGGGTGGGGGGAAAGTGTTCTGAAGTTTGGTTTTCCTTCCTAATACCCTTGGGTTTTTTTTTTTATTTCATTTGTAGTAAATGAAATGGATTTTGTTTCTTCTCCAAGCTGAGCCTGTCTTTTGCCCGTGACTCTTAAGTGGGGAGTGATCCCTCCCAGTCCTTGTCTCGACCCACAAGCCTGCCTTTATCTTTTCTTCTCATCCCACCGTGGCCAGGAAAGGAGGTAGAGCGAGCGAGTGGCTGTGTGGTGCTTTGTTACCAGCTGGGCTGAAACCGAAACCACAACACAGATTTAAATAAAAAGGTCTGAAAATGAATCTTTCCCTATTTCCAGTGGGTCCTTGAAAGGTTCACCCTTTCTTCTGACTTTGCTTTTGACTACAGTTACTGAGAAAAGTTGGTGTCAGTGGCTTTGGGGGTTGAAATCACCCCACACACACTGCCCTCTGGAGAGCTGTAAGCACCTCATCATATTGTAATCTCTTTTGGGCCTCCTGTGGCTATGCTCCTCTAAGCACATACTCTGCTCCTCTGAGATGTACAAATCCATATTTACATTGCAAGCTCTGTGCTTGGCAGTGTCTCTTTCCTACCTGGCATGTATTACAGTCCACAAACTTGCTGTGCTTTGATGTGCTCTGCTGCCGAAGGGGAACAGCCTGCTCCCTGTTGCTGAAAGGATCTTGCTGGTATCTGGGTGCAGCTTTGCTGTGCAGCCTCACCCTTTCTAGCAGAGTATGGTAGATGTAGCATTTGCACAACAAGCAGGGGACGCACAATAAAGAGTGCTGTTGCCCGTGACATCACTTTACGTGTGCTTTTTAGCACTTGAGCATTTATTTAAAAACCTGGAGGGATTTTTAACAGTGATGTCACCTCTTGTGCATCATGCAGCTCTACTTTCTTGTCAAGCAGTTAAATACTGCAGACTTCACAGAGCTTTTCACAGGTTGTTATATTTTGTTGATATTCTGGTAGTAATTGTGAAAGATACAGAATACAAAATCGAGAAGGCTTTGGATTGCTTTCAGGCATTCCTGATTCTTGGGAACTGTTTTGGACGTGCCCTGCAAAAAGGTGGTATTCATTCAGGATGATTTGAATGATGTTTCCTGGGAGCTCTCCCAGGGTTTATTGTGATTGCTTTATTTAATTTGCTTGTACCGTTATGGCCCTGCACCCCTGAAAGTCCCACGATTATTTGTCCACTGTCTTAAGTGGTGTGGAGTAAGACATGAATGGCTGACTTGGAGGAATGCTAACACGGTATCTCAATAGCTGCAACGCTGTATATTCTGTGATAATCTAACACAGAAGTATTTTTCCATGTAGGTAACTGGGAGGTCAAAGAAGTGATACAGTTGTCTATCTGTGTTTTTTTTCCCCCAATCCACACTCCTACCCCCAAGAGTCAGAAAGGCATGTTTTAGAAAGCATATCTGAGCAATTAGAGAATCAAGTAAGTATGTTCTAAATCATGGCACTTGAGGTTTTTAAGTTAGAGCCCCAAATTCCTGGGGTTTAGGCTTTGCTACAGATTTTCTATGTAATCTTAAGTGAGGTTGTTTAAGGAAACTCTCTTTTTGCAAATGGAAAATGCTGTGCTCACAGAGACAGCTGGGAGTGGTTTTTTCAGTTGAAATCTATCTGACTGTGCCATTGTAAGGACTGACAGAGGTGTAGCATCTTCAATATATTTGAAAATTTGAGTTGCATACAGTAAATATCGATGCTAGAAAGCAATGGAAATATATGATTTTATCATACCAGAAATTAATATTACCAAATCAACTTTACTGTGAATTTTATTATAGTAGGTTAAATTATGAATGTGGTAATAAACTGCAAAATACGTTTTATTTGTTTTAAATCTGCAAGCAGAATGAAAGATCTGCCAATTTAAAACAAAACAAGTGTTCAAAGTGTAGCTGTTTTTAATTATGGGTACTATTTGCCACAAATTATTTGTACTGCTTAGGGGCAGAATTAGAGGTCTCTCTCAAAAGGTAGGGTAGAGATATGTCTGTATATACTGAGTTTAGTTCTGGAGTGTATATTGCGTGCCACAGAAATGCAGATACACCATTACACTTATTCTGAGGATGGGATTAGGTACAGATCAGAAGCAGATTTCGCCCCTGGATTAAGGTAGGGTGTGGGGAAAGGAACCCACGTCTCCAACTACCTGTTTCTCCATGCTGAATGTAACTCTCTTGTCCTTCAGGGGAGTTGCTGACTTCTTGTGGGATTCATGGTATGCATTAGCAGCCATATAATTTGGATGGTCTATGCATGCCCATGATGCAATTTATGTTGCATCCACACTAGAATCCTGTTGTGCCTAACAGTTGGGAGTTTATGGTAGTGCAGGTTTAGCAGCTGAGGTTATGCGTGCAATATAAGATTCAGAGTGTGCCTTTGTACAAAGCGTGTTTTGTATGCATTGCTGAATTCACAGCTGACTTATACTGTGGAAATTATGGTGTGGGCATGTTTTGGGGAATTTATGGCATGACAAAAGAAGCTTGTATCATGTTTGGAAGTTTGGCACCTCAGTGTTAATACTGAAGGCCCAGCTTTTTGGGTTTGGGATGGAACACGTGTTTTCTAATTTATTGTGCTCTCAAGTTCTATATATGATCTGTCATACATTCTGTGGCAGTGCTCTCACTTGGCAGTCTCTGTTTTGAGCTGTAGCACAATATTAGTGAAATGCAGTCAAAGTCTCCTTAGGGAGGCTGTTTGTATATCATCGCATGTACAAATGGCACTATTGGTAACTGTAAAAAAGAATTCAAGAAAGCTAAAAGAGGTGGTATTTTGGAAGACGTTATCTCCCGTGTAGTTAGAGCACTATATTCAGTTCCTTCTTTACCCCATGGATTGCTCCTTACCTGGAACAAGGAAGACTCAGGAATAGTTCCCTTCACCCCTTGCTTTCCTAATGAAAGAAATTCATTAGGAAAATCTGGTTCTTTGCTGAAGGGAAATTCTGCTGTTTATAAAGATTTATCCTAGCAGTGTGAAATAACATCATACATGAATAAAAGATGCATCCAGCTCTTAATAGGAGAACAGGTACTGCTCAGAGATTTCCAGTATGGTCTCTTTAGATATGCATTCTCACTGAATGTAGCTTTCATGGGATTTATTTTTGTGTAGTCCGTTGTTTCACTATAACCCTGTAGCTGAGGTGTCGCAATGACTGACATTAGCTCCTTGACCTGCAAGTGACTTCTGGAAAAGCTTGTAAATCTGTGAATGCTTGTGTTTCTGCAACTTAAAGACAAAGTGGCTTCTAATCATGTTGCAGAGAAGCCCCTTTGCAATATGGAGAAAACTACTGAAACCAGGGTTTGACTATCATTTGCTTACAGATTTTCACTAGACCCAAGAAACAGTGTGGAGTATGGGTGCTTCAAAAATTATTAGTATGTATTCAGTTAATGATTTGTCACTCTGGCTTTACTTTGGAAAAAGAAATTAAAAAAACCCTTTCACGTACAACTTCTCAGCTCTAGTCAATCAAGAGTTATAAGGAAGCATATTAGAGCTAATGTTATTACAAGATATGTAGTTGCTTAGCTTTTAAATAGCAAAGGTATGTTGAATTCACGAGTATAATTACAGTTGTGTTTTTGGTTTTTTTTTTAATAAACCAGCAATAACTGGGAAAAAAATGTTACTTACGCACAGGACCCTTTTTTATAAACATAAATTTTCAGTGATGCCAATGCAAAACCAAAGCTATTGACCCTCAGTATCCAGCTTTACCTGGCTCTTGTCTTAATTATGAATCTTCAACTAGCATTGGATGAAGTTCCATACAGTAAGTGTTCTGGAAAAAGTGATGAGAAGGCTAATGGGCATTTTGTCATTTTTGCTTACGTTTTATTTGGGGCAGAAATTCTTATAATCAAGTGGAAGTCAAAAGCTTGGTGTATAAGTTGATAGCTGCTTGGGTGAGTTGAAGACTTCACTTGATAGAAAGTCTTGTGTTTGTATTGTAGGCAGATATTAACAGCTTCTGGAGCTGTTTTGAGGGGTGGGTCTGTGCTGGAAATTCCTGTGAGAGGGGTGTTGGGAGGATGTGAGAAACACAAACTGAATGGTACAATGAAGCTACTGAAAGATAAGCCAGTCAAGATGTGCACATTACTAGTGCAACAGGTTTTTTCCAAATTACAATAAAGATGTCTGAAAATTGCAGACTGTAGAAAAATATACAGATATGTGCCTGTGATGCTGGCTAATAGCTAGACAATTGGAATAGTATGTTACATACAAGAATTTCTATGGCTCTTCTCCAGCCCGCTCCCCTCCCCTTGCCCTCTTCCATCCTCCTTTCAATAAATTGCTGGAGAGACTATCCTTTACCTATAGTGTGTCTGTGAGAGACAGGCACTTTCCACTGTGGGGGAAAAAAAAGAAAAGAATTATTTCACTGCCTCTGGAGAGCTGCTACTCTGCAGCTTAAGTCTAAGTTGTCTTAATGGGTTTTATACTGCTAGATAGCAGGCATTCTGCTCTATGACAACTCTACTTTTGAAGCTCGCCAAACATACCTAATGGAAATGGATGTAAAGTGTAGTGATTGTTAAACTGTGACGCTGAGAGACAGCACCCTTGAGGTAAAATCCTCCAAATGAACTGCAACCGCAGAATAGTTGCAGGATAAGGAAATTTGTCATATAACCACTAGGATCCTACATTGCTCATGACTGGCAGAAGACAAGATAAAAACAGTCAGTAGCTTTTTCTAGTCAGAAGCAGAATTTCCCACTTTAGGAGTGATTCTAAAGCCCTTTTTGAGTGTGTGTGTTATCTTTTTAAATATGTAATTATATTGATGTACAAAGAAGCCTATTAAAAGTTCAAGTTAAATACCCATGGCCCTTGCAATAAACAGTGACAAACCTTTTGTTACAAGTTCTAGTTGTTGGTTTTTTTTTTTTCTTAAGAGAAGATGACAGTGTCTTCCCTTCATTTACCTGCTGTTTGAGAACTTCAGCAAGGATGTCATAGATTCTTCCTGACCGTGTCTCAGTGTGGTCCTTCACTTTACAATGCATTATTTAAAGTGGGATAGGGTGTGAATTTGAGCATTCTAAAGCCCTAAACAGGGACATTTTTGAGTATGCAAGTTTATACTAAGCGTAGCTGAGTGCCAAGCTGGGCTTATGTGCTTGAGCTGCACTACTCAAAGTTTGGCTTCACAGGAGTTGGGGACTGCGCCCTTTGCTCAGCAGCTCCTTTTAGAGCGGAGCACGAACTTCACCAGCCTCAAAATGAACAACTCGTAAATTGGTATGTTATGTGTGTCATCTTACAGCATGCTCTAAATGTGGGAATCTGCGTGAAAAGTTACGTATTTCAGTAGGGTTACTAGTGAACTCTGATATGATGACCCTTTCATTAAAAACCTTCCCTTTAGACACCAGATGCTCTGAAATCTATAAAACTGAAGCTGGATTTAGGTGTTTCTGCATGGAAGCATAATTCATGATGTTACCGGGAAGATGGAGGAGAATGTCTGGGGGTTTTACGCATCTTTTCAGTTTTGCAGTCATAGTAGTGTTCAGACAGGAGTCGCGTGACATTGGGAGTTCAGGGCTGCTGTCTCTTGAGATGCCACCACAATAAATAACGAAGACATTTTGGTGAGTAGAGTGCTTTGTAATGCAGTCCCTTTAGAAAACGATGGATGAGACTCCTAACTGGTGTTCTCCAGTATTGTTCTATGGCTTGAATATGCATATATACATTTCATACCTTCTGAGATTTTGCTGTGTATTTCTAGGAGTTTCTTCACTGAAGTGCATCATAGTGGCCTGAGAAGATTTCTGTAGAGCAGGTTGTTGGCTGAAAGGATCTTTGTGCCCTTCAGATTGTGGTTATAGAACAGTCCTCTTTCTTTTATGTTTTAGTGTGTATTATTTTTTTCAGTTTAAGAGGTTTAAGAAATTGGGTTCTTTATCTCAAATTGAAACTATCCTAGATGAAATCTCAACACTCACTTTTATATGCTCTACATACTTTAATATGTTTCTGACTATGAAATAAAATGCATGAACTCAACAAAATAGCTTCTTTTTTACTGCTGTTTCACTCTGCAAAGCATTTTCTGCAATATGTTTAACTTCCCAGTAGTGATTCAGCTCTGTTAAGATACTACAAGTGTAGAACTTGTATTAAATCTGCGAAATGACTGCTCACCCCAAAATAATTTCACTAAAAACTCTGCTAAGATCTTTTAACATATCCTAATAAAAGGATGTAACAGCTTTAGAAAGTTTTAAAGAAATGCAATGGAAATGTAAATATTTAGCAGGATTTATTTTATTGCACTTAGGTGAGCAAGGTGTGAGGACAGTTGCTTTCAAGCTGTTGCTGTGAGAGGCACAGCTTGAGGAGGGCCTTTCTTCTGAATTTGGTGAAATTACCACCTGATACGGAACTTTTTCTTGACCTCTTTACCAGTGTAACTGTCCCCTCCAGGGCTGCTGTCGCCTGCCCGGCGGTACCTGCCTCTGCCTCTCGCTCTCCCACGCTACCGGGTAGGCAGGAGAAGTTAACTACAGCCTTGCTCTCATTGTGGTGTTCCCCAAGCAGTATGTTTTAGGGCACTGCCTAGAGCGGATGGACTGCAGTGCTATGGTTCTGGGGACTGCTGCCTCCATAGAAATAGTGCATCTTTTGTGCTCTTGCTCTGAGAAAGCTGCTTCATGAGACATGATTAAAAGAATATGCTTCCTTTAAAAGCATGAATGTGCAGTACTAAAGCTATACACAAAGAAAACAATAAAAAACATTAAGATTATATTTAATAAGGATTCCTCTTAGCTTGTAGGGCTGTTTTGTCCTGGGGAAGTATTAGAAATGCGTCCTTCCTGCTTCTGTTCTGACACATGCTGTTGTGGTTTAAGCCCAGCCAGCAACTAGGCACCACGCAGCCACTTGCTCACTCTGTACCCCCACAGTGGGATGGGGAGGAGAATCAGAAAAAAAGTAAAACTTGTGGGTTAAGAACGATTTAATAACTAAAGTAAAACAAAATGTAATGCTAACAATAAATAATAAATTATAATACTTGTAATGAAAATGAATATAAGATAATAATAATAATAAAAAAACCCCAAGAAAAAAAACCCAAGTGATGCACAATGCAATTGCTCACCACCTGCTGACCGATGCCCAAGCAGCAATCTGCCCCTCGCGGCCAACTCCCCCAGTTTATATACTGTGCGTGATGTTCTGTGGTATGGAATATCCCTTTGGCCAGTTTGGGTCAGCTGTCCTGGCCGTGCTTCCTCCCAGTTTCTTGTGCACCTGCTTGCTGGCAGAGCAGGGTTAACTGAAAAATCGTTAACTTAGGATAAGGGCTACTTAGCAACAGCTAAAACATCAGTTTGTTGTCGATGTTATTCTCATACTAAATCCAAAACACACTGTACCAGCTATGAAGAAGAAAATTAACTCTATCCCAGCCAAAACCAGGATACATGCCTAACAAGAGCCACATAGAAAAGTCTCACATGGATGATCTGCTGCTCTGTAGCCCCAGATAAAAGGCTTCACTACTCCTCTCTTCTTTGTCTGCTTCCCATTCCTGTGGCTGGGCATTGGAACATGGCTTGTTATTGCTAGGGATTAAATTGTTTTCTTCTCTTCTCTGTCTCAAGGTCTTTAGAAACATGTATACCTTAATTGGTATGTTTCCAGCTTCAGCTATGCAACTGTTAGGAATTTTTTGCCCATTTATTTTGGGCCTTTTCAGATATAGCAATAAAATTTTTACAGATTTTGTTTATACCCTTTGTTAATTACACGCATTTCTTAGGTACTGCTGAAATGTATTTATTTTTTGCAATATGTATGTTTACATCTTGGATTCTTAGTTAATGACAAGGAAAAAACCCACCCCTTCCTCCATTTTAGGGAACTCTCAGGACTTGTCAGGTGGGGTGGTGTCTTGTATGTTGGGGTGCTCATGCATTTGTTTTATTAAAGGGAAGACACGTGGCAACACATCCTAGCAAAACAAGGTTGTCTTCGTACATCAAGCTGAAGAGATAGAATGAGAA
>VYZV01037639.1:5459-31661 GCA_013401275.1 Pandion haliaetus | reverse complement strand
CTTCCCCGCCCCAAGGAGCGAGGACCCCCCGAGAGGGAATCCCCGCCCCGGGACCCCCGGGACGGGACCCCCGGCACCCCCCCTCGCGGTCGCTGTGCCTCCCGCTGCCGCCCCCATCGTGTCCCCGTTGGGCTTTGGGACCCCCCTGGGGCGCAGGGTGTCCCCATCGGGTTCTGAGGTCCCTCCTGGGACGCAAGATGTCCCCATCGGGTTTTGGGGATGCTCCTGGGGCACGGGCTGTCCCCATCGGGTTCTGAGGATCCTCATGGGACGCAGGGTGTCCCCATTGGGCGTTGGGGACGCTCCTGGGGTGCAGGGTGTCCCCACTGGGTTTTGGGGATGGCCCTGGGGTGCAGGGTGTCCCCACTGGGTTTTGGGGATGCCCCTGGGGTGCAGGGTGTCCTCATCGGGTTCTGGGGATGCTCCTGAGATACAAGGTGTCCCCATCGGGTTTTGGGGATGCTCCTGGGGTGCAGGGTGTCCCCCACACCAGGTTTCAGGGCAGCCCCCACCCCGGTGCCGCCAGCGCGTGGCCCTTGCCCGGCTCCCGGCCTGCTTATCGTGGGGTCTTGCCTGGGACCCCGCGTCCCTGAGCAGCCCCGTCGCCTTCCCCCAGCCGGGAGCTCGTCCCATGGCACGGATGCTGCTGCTCGTGGCCCTGCTTCCTTGGGCTCAACGTCCGCCCCCCGTCACCAGAGCAGTGACCCCCGGCATCGCCTTGGCTTGGACGTCCGCTCTTCCCCATGCATTTTACATAAACCACCTTTATCCACCTCAGTTTCGGAGATGGGGGCTGCTGGCCCCTAGAAACCAAATATTTACGCCTGCCCCTCATCCCCCGCTCCTGCGGTATCATTAATATAGCGAGTGTTTAAAGCCTGGCAGGGTGGATGAAGGAGGGGAGGGGTGAGGATGAGGGATTGATCTGTGATTTAAATAGAACTTTTTTTTTTTTTTTTTTTTTTTTTGGTAACCAAAACATTTAGCTTTCCCTGTGAATGGTGGGTGGGTGTGTCAGACCCAGCACTGCTGCAAACCGCGCGCCACCGAAGACTGCTCAGGGCATAATTATCGTCTGCGATTCTTTCCCTTTTTTTTTTTTTAAAAACCTTTTTTTTTTAATGTCTAACGAGTGATGCTGAGTCTGCTGCATTCCCGGGGAATGACTCACACGTTCCCTCTGACCTGGGATGTGTTCCCCGTGTTTAACTGCTTTTACTTTGATGGTAGGGTGAGCAGATGAGCATGAGGTTGGCCGGGCAGCAGGGACAAGAAGGGATTGCCTTGAAAACGAAATTCTGTTGTTCCTCCGAGAGGTCAAGATAAGCAGGGCTCGCTGGTTTTGACTGTTAGATCCAGCCTTAGGTGTAGGCAGAGCTGGAGGGGGTGTGCCGGCGCTGCCACGGCTTGCTTGGCGTTGCAGCACCCTGGACTTGCCGTGTGAAAAGCAGCAGAGGCTCGGATGGCTGGAGCAGGGAAGCATCGCGTTTGGCAGTGATTGTGGGGTGCCAAGTGCTGAACGGACCTAAAGCACCACAGCCTCTGCCCCGAAGAACCTCCTGCATGAAAATAGCATTTTTAGGCCTGTGAAACAAGAAACAGAGTGCAGGGTTCTTGGGCGATGCCCGGAGGTTGGCCAGCACCCAACCCACCGACCTGCCCTGCCGCACAAACGGCTCCGGCAGCTCGGGCCGTCAGTTCTGCAGCCCATGGCACTGGCTGGCTCTGTGACCTAGGCTAGGGCTCTGCTCCTGGTTTTTACCGAGGTCTGCTAGGTAACTTCTTTGAGATGTGGGTAGTAGGAAACAGGAGGAGCTTCAGGCTGGGCTTTGCCAGGCTGGGCTTTGCCAGGCTCTTTGCGACATCAGAGCCAGCGTAGCGTCGTGGGTGTTTCTCAAAAGATAGGAGAGCAGCAGTAAGTACGCAGCCTTCTGCAGGAGAGCACGAGGCATCACCTAGTTGTGCCGTGGGAAACCTGATTCAGTCTCTGCAAAGATCTGTCTCATACCAGGAGATTTCAGCCAGCTTGGAGGGAGGACTTTCTGGCTGTGGCTAAAGCTCTGGATAGCAGGAGCTGGACCTGCCTTCCCAGGCTCGGACGCTGCATGTGGAGAGCTAAGCCATGGCATGGGCACGCTGCTGGAGGCTCTGCAGGTGGGCTGCTGGGGCCGTGATCAGTGCTGCTCCTTGGACTCAGGAAGCAGGGAGGCTATTCCAGTGATTCCTTGGTCTGTTCACCAACAAACAAGAAAAGTACCTTTGCTGGCTTGAAAATTGGTCCCTGGTGCTGACAGAGCCATGGACGCGGGGAAGCCGCTGGCTACTGCTACTGGGCCCAGCTCTGGCAGCAGCAGGTGCGGGGGGCTTGATCGTGGAGCGAGGTCGTGGCTGAATCAGGCTGGTGTAAAGTCTCTGACATGCCGTGACGCTGCTGGTTCTCCTCCCTCTCGTGTGGCACCTTCACGACTTGCTTCTCTTTTCCTTTGTAGCCTCCTCTGGTCCAAGCCATCTTCAACCGCGATATAGAGGAGGTGCGGTCGTTGCTCAATCAGAAGGAGAACATTAATGTATTGGTGAGTGCTGCCCGGCTGTGCTCGCTCCCCTTCCTTCACCCCGCTCTCCCTGTTTTCTTCCCTGCAGTGCGGTTCTTTAGCAGAGGGGACGGCAGAGGCTCAGCGGGTGAGATATGGGTGCTGTCAAGGCAGGGGCTCTTTTTGGCAAGGATGGTCAGAGCTGAGCTTTTGAAACAAAGGTTTCTGGATTCTGCTCCCAGCTTGGCCGCCATTTGCTGTGCAGCTTTGTCCTGTGGCCTCGATCTTGCCACCTGTAAAATGGGGCACCTGGAAGACCAGGACTCCGGCCCCTCCCCAGGAGATGCTGTGAGCCTCCTAAACTTCTCAGCTGTGCAGAGCATCGCTGAGAGGCTGTGGGGTGTGTGGGAGGACTTTTCACAGAGGCTCAGCTTTGCTGCCTGCCGGTTTACCTTTTTCTCCTTCGGGATGGCGACCCAAAATAGTTTGGTGTGAACGCAGCAGGTCTGCCTTGTGATGAGGTTGTTCCCCAGGGGGGAAGGAGGATTTGAGCTGCTCAGCAAAGCAGAGTTCACCTCGCAGGTGTTAGGAGGGGTTTCCACCGCGCTCATCTCAAGCCTGATGGCAGAGGGTGGTTTTGACGCTCATTCCGAGCGGGCAGGGAGGCCGCCGCTGTTCAGATGCATTCCTCTGCGTCCTGCAAGCGGTCAGGCTGGCTCCTGGGGGAGCAGCCCTTGGTAGCCCCAGTCTGGTGGTGACGAGCATGGTCTGTCCTCACGCGGAGCGTGGGGACCAGGCTTCGGCGAGGGAAGGGGTGAAACCTGCCTGTGAGCGTTCCCGTCTGACTTGTCAGTGTGCCTTCCCTTGATCTGGTTTACGAGCTTCCCGCTAACGAATCAGCGGCAGATGTGCAGATAAAGAACGCAGCCTGCTGCGACGCAGGCTGGCAGGTTGGCCAGCCCTGACTGCACCGGCCCAGGTCCGCCTGACATGGTGGCACAGTTGGACTGGTGCCGGGTCAGCAGCTCCTGCGCTCTCAGCCCAAAAGCCGGGCTAAGTTGTGAGCTCTAGGCAAGAGCAGCCTGTTCTGGTTCACCGTCTCCTCTGAGCTGTGGCATTAACCGGGGCTCCGGTCCGTGGTGCTCCCAGCTGCACTGCAGGCAGCTGCCGGTTTTTTGGCACGCTCCTATTTGTTTCGCTGAGCACTTGGTCAGGGCATTCGCCCGACCCAACCTGCGGAGCCGGTGCCAGTGCACACCCTGATCCTTGTGGTGTTAAACCCCGAGGTCAAGGGCGGGCGCTGCGGACGCTGGCTGGTGTCCTGGGAAGGTGAGGGCAGCCCCACGCTGGTACCCGTGTGCCAGCAGGACTAACGATTTGATCATTTCTTAGCTTATTACACAGAGATAGCGTGGGGATTTTTTTCTGTGACTGGTTCGGTTGGGGACCCGTCAGCTCTTCATCCATCCTCTCTTGTCAGGATTGTTTTGCTGAGCTGTTGCGCAGCTGCTGAAGGAATAAAACCACAATTGTTAACACTTAATTTCCTTTCTGTGTGCAGGTTTAGAAATGTTGTTGCTTGTTCAGTGACCTGCTAGCTGGGTTTCACTTTCACATCCTCCTGCCTGGTTGTGCCAGCACAACTTGTTACCAAAAAAAATGAAACCACCACCATTTTCCAAACAGTCTTTAACCTCATGAAAAGCAGTTAAATTTTTTCCCCCCAAACACAAAATCTGGGGCTTGAAATGAGTTGTGCTCATCTGGCTTTCTACTTGTTTGCTTCCTGGCTTTAGTACATGGCATGTTCCCCAAGGAAAGCCTGAACCAAATGCCTGGAGGCAGAGGTTACCCAGGGCCCGGCCCTGAGTGAACAGAAGTGAAAGGTATTTTTTCTTTGCCTAATCCGATCTAAGATCAGAGCGGGGCTTCTGCACCTTCCTGGCCTTCAGCAGCCGCCAGGTCTGAGTCTGGTTTCGGAGCTGTCTGTAATTCTGAGTGTTTTTTATTGTTAGCCGAGAGGATAAAAGTGTGCAGAATGGGACAGCATGTGCACTGTCAGGGCGCGGCCAGGCTTTCATCTCGGATCGCAGAGTGCTTTGCAGACGTTCATTAAGCCCAGTAGCACCGGAGCCATGTCGGGTTGGTCTCCGGGGAGTCAGTGGGGGGATGAAATGAGTGGCTGGAGCTCTCACAGCCTCCCCGTCTCATGCTGGGATTATGGACCCCGTACCCTCTGCTCTGGCCACTGGGTACACCTCAGCACCCGTGGAGCTCCCAAAAGGCTGCGCACCCCCACAGCACCGCAGGAGGGTGCTGGGTTTAAGTGGTCTTCCCCCTGTCCTACGTCCCAAGATGCTGCACACGCTTGCAGGTGGTGTTGGAGCAGACTGGAGTGGAAGAGGGATCTCCCTGCCCTCGAAGCTCACAGGTGGTTTTTGTTTCTTACACCCCTGCCCAGGACCAAGAAAGACGAACGCCGCTGCATGCTGCTGCCTACATAGGAGATGTTGCAATCCTCGAGCTCCTAATACTGTCAGGTAAGGGCCAAGGCTCAGGGCGCTTGGCTCAAGTGCTGGCGCTGCCTTTAAGGCATCTTTCTGATCTCTGGCCTTAGGGGTGCAGAGGAATAGTTTTGGTCACTCTCCAAGCAACTGTGTGCTCATGCTTAAGCCAGTGGAGTTGCAGCCAGGGGAAGATTAGGAAATGTTGCCGTAATCCTAAGAGGTTTGTTCAGACAGAGAAGCATCTTGGAACTGAAATAGCAGAGGTGGAAACCAAGCCAGGAGGGGGATGTGTGCAAGATGTTAGAAGGAGGTACTGGAGGAGGGTGCAGTGGGGATACATGCCTCGGAGACACCTTGAACGGCAGGACGCTCTGAGGAGCAGAGTTTCACTAGCTCATGGAGAGGGGTCAGCTAAAAAACAGGGGATTTTGCTCCGTTTTGGCTTGTGTTACTTAGCATAAAGCTGCCCTTTGTTTTTCTCCAGAGACGCTCAGCCCTGTGCTTGGGTCCTGTGCCCCTGCGGTGCAGACAGGGGAATCTTCTCATCTGCCGTTCACCAGCGCAGCACCTCGGGGCAGTGTGGGCTTCGCAGCTGCTTGCTGGTGGTGTGGGGGAACCCCGAGGCTGGCATGATCCTATGTGACCCTGACAAGGAGAGACTTGGGGAAATCCTTTGCTGAGGGCTTGTTAAACAGGATTGGGGTTGTTCAGCTCCGTCTGCAGAGCTTGGGATGCCCTTACGTGCCCTGTGTTGATTTTTGCATGCCTGTGTGCTGAGTTCTCAGCAGCAAAGAAAGGCAGGGACTTCAGGGGTAGTGGGACCTAAGTGCCTGGCACAGATCTGGAGCTGAGGTGGCAGTAATCTGTCCTTTCTAATACAGAGATGCAGCTCACAGCAACCACAGCTCACAACATGGAATGCTCCGTTTTTTTGTCTCAAGTGGCCTTGTTTTAAAGCAAGGAGCAGAACTGCTCACTGGGTCTTTGCTGTGGTTTGTTTGGCTTAGTGAGGGAGCTGGCTCTCCGGGAGATGTAGTCTCTTCAGTCTCCCAAGGGATGTAGCTTGTTCCACTTGCAGTTCACAGAGTCTGTCCTCACGTAAAGCTCAGTGCAAGGTCCCCTCTTGAAGCAGAACAGGCACTCTTGCCTGGCGGGTGCCTCAGAAGTGGCTGCAGACCTGCCCTGGGACTCTGGAGCTGGGGCAGCCGGTCACCTCTCTGTCCCCTGACACCTCCTTCCGTTATTCCTCAGGTGCTAACGTTAACGCGAAGGACACTGTTTGGCTCACCCCGTTACACCGCGCTGCGGCTTCTCGTAACGAGGTAGGTTCCCTCCGAAGTGTCCTCTGCCTCTGTGTATGCTCCTTGTGTGGAGGTGGTGGGCGCTGACAGGAGGCAGGGACTGTGCTTCTCCTTCTCTTTTCCATCTTGCCTGGTTTTGGCTGAGATGGGTTGTCTTGTTAGAGTGGAGAGGGGACGAACGCATAATTCAGAGGCTGGAAATGAGAGCTGGGAAAAAAATCTCCTTAGGTCCCTTCCCTCCATCCTTCAGGAGTTAGCACATGGGTTTTCCCCACAACATCCTCCTCCCCACCTTTCCCTCTTCCCCAGGGCTTTGTCTAATCCAGCTTTACATTTCTTTGAGGGATGATGGGGCTCTCACCCTTTCTCTGGGGTACTGATTCCAATGGATCTTGTTGGACAGATTTCCTGATGCTTAGCTTTTGCGGGCTTAACTTCATCCCACTTAACTTTGTCCTGTTTTGAGTTGCTGGAGAGCAAGAAACTCTGTGGTCATGTTGGTTGGAGCCAGAAGCCCTGACTCTGACATGCAGGGCAAGTTACCACACATCGACTGGTTGCATGAATTGTCATAATCGGCAGCAGACACGGGATGAAACACATTAGCGTAAACCTCTACTGAAGGCGTTTTCTGTGAACGTGTGTGGACAGTTACTGTCGGTCGCTAAAATAAGGGAGCTCAGCAAGCCGAGACTATTTTGCTGTCAGGTCTGAAGTACTGCTTGTCTGTGAATTTGAGCATGCTTGTTTGCTTCTCTCCCTCATCTCAGATGTGCTGGAGAGCCACCTCCCTCATTCTGTTCTTCCCCGGGGTGCTTGGCACAGGGCTCCACCAATGCCTTGCATGCCCAGCTCCTGAGAGGAGCCTTCTCGAAATACCTGTGTGCTTCACGGCTTTTCCTGCCTAGAGCCTGCTCTCTAGGATTGCTGGGTTTACGCACTGCCCGGCCGTTCACGTGCTTCTCCCAGCCGGGAGTGGTATCAGCTAGCCCTGGGGGAAAAGAGCAGAGCAGCAAGCCGTGGGGCTGAGGTCCCTGGAAGTGCTGCCCCGATGCTGCGTGGAAGAGGACAGCCTGCAAAGCGTAGCAAGGAAAGTGTGGGGTTGCAACAAACAGCCTCTACCAGCAAAAGGGGGAAATAATTATCAAATATAGGTCAGTGGGTCACATTTGTCATCCCCTGGGTGCTTCGCACCTCGTGAGTCATGGATGAACACTCGCTCACAGTTCAGTCACATGGCTCGGAGGTATTTCTCCTGTGCTGGTACCCCCGTGCAGCTGTGTTTCACAGCTGCACTCGGGTGCGATGAGGCTGGCTCATTCAGGTCTCACACACTGAACTGCAGCCTGGAAGGAGCTGGAGCAGCCCAGGTGAGGGCTGAAAGATTTG
The DNA here is from genome assembly GCA_013401275.1 of Pandion haliaetus. Classification (NCBI taxonomy): domain Eukaryota; kingdom Metazoa; phylum Chordata; class Aves; order Accipitriformes; family Pandionidae; genus Pandion; species Pandion haliaetus. The sequence continues at coordinate 23,933 of VYZV01037639.1, read as the reverse complement.
TCTAGGGAAGATTCCTTCTCCTTGCTCATTCTTGGGGTCTCTCTAATGCTGTCTTTACCTCTCTCACCCTTTCTCTGTGATAACATCCTGAAACGCAGCCGTACATGGGCTTCAAAATGTCATCAGGGACACGAAAGCAAACAAGTCCTTTCCTTTGACAGACTGGGGAGAAGCCGTACTTGTGAGCGTGCGGAGCTGTTTCAGCTCAGCCCCGCAAGGGCAGCTCCGGCTCTCAGGGCTGTAGGCTCGTGTGGATCTGGGCAGCCCTCTGTGTGCTGCAAGCATGAGGTTGACTGAGCTGCAGCTTCTCCCACCTGGCTGGAGGGCTTCTGCTGGCTCCAGCAGGTTGGGTTAGAGCTCTGCTTTCCTCTGCTCCCGCTAGAAGGCACTTCACCTCCTCCTGAAGCACTCGGCAGATGTCAATGCCCGCGACAAGTATTGGCAAACGCCTCTGCACGTTGCCGCTGCCAACCGGGCCACCAAGTGTGTGGAGGCCATCATCCCCCTGCTGAGCACTGTCAATGTCGCGGACCGCACGGGCCGCACGGCGCTGCACCACGCCGTGCACAGCGGTCACCTCGAGGTAGGCAAGGCGGGTTTGGGCGCGGGGGGTCCTATGCGTGTCCCTCTTCCTGGGTCTGGGCTTCGCAGGGGGCAAAGGCACCCCTGCCTGCACAAGCGGGGAGGAATGGCAGCCTTGCCTCTCTCACCGCTTCTTCCCATCTAGATGGTGAACCTGCTGTTGAACAAAGGGGCCAGCCTGAGTACTTGCGACAAGAAGGACCGCCAGCCCATCCACTGGGCAGCTTTCCTAGGTAGGTTTTCCCCACGGGCATTGGTCCGTTTTCTTCTCCCACGTTGCTTGCTGTCTATGGATTTGCCTTTCAGGGTGGTGGGGCTCCCCAGAGGCCGCTGTGCCCAGGTCTCTGTTTTCAGGTGTTCCCTGGCTCTTACCGCTGTCTCCTGGACAGGGCATTTGGAAGTTCTGAAGCTGCTGGTGGCCCGCGGAGCTGATGTGATGTGTAAGGACAAGAAGGGCTACACCCTGCTGCACACTGCAGCAGCCAGTGGCCAGATCGAAGTTGTGCGTCACCTGCTGAGGCTGGGAGTCGAGGTAAGACCCCTGTGGCTGCGAGCAGGGTGGGCTCGGGTGCAGGCTGGTCTGGAGACAGGAGTAGGAGAGGGTGCTGGGTGGTGGCAGGAGCCCTGGCTGGTTCTCAGCTGCCTTTTTTTCTTCCTGAATCCCCAAATCCTCTGGGGTTGTTTGCTCCCACAGATTGATGAACCAAATTCTTTCGGTAACACTGCACTTCACATTGCCTGTTACATGGGCCAAGATGCCGTGGCCAACGAGCTGGTCAATTACGGCGCCAACGTCAATCAGCCTAACGAGAAGGGCTTCACCCCTCTGCACTTTGCTGCCGTCTCCACCAATGGGGCCCTGTGCCTAGAGCTCCTCGTGAACAACGGGGCCGATGTCAACTTTCAGGTCTGGCGCAGAGGGGTTGAGCTTGCGGTTGGGGGGACCTGCTGCCCGATGGGAGAGCTTGGGGAGGGTGGTGGGAAGCCTGATGCAACGTGGCTTCTGCTCTCTACAGAGTAAGGAAGGGAAGAGCCCTTTGCACATGGCTGCCATTCACGGACGGTTCACGCGTTCGCAGATCCTCATTCAGAACGGTGAGTGGCTTCTTCCTCCAGCCCTGGGTAACCCCAGCCTTTTCTTGTGCTTCTCAGCACCTGCCTCCAGGACCTGCCTGCATGTTTGCTTGAAAGGTTTTAAGAGCTCTACAAATATCACTGAAATGCACTCTGTGCTCCTGGGGCTGTTGCCGCTAGCCCTGTGCTGCTTGGGGGTGGCAGGGAGCATGCATGCCCTCAAGGGCAGCAAAGTACAGACCAGGGGACTGAAATTCCAGCCAGGTCAGAGCTGCTGTGGCCAAAGAACATTCCTACTGCCACGTCCAGCCTGAAAGACAATATTCTTGTAAGAGGGCTGCAGGTTTGGCAGACACCCCAGGGGTTCAGCTGGAGACCTCCGGGGCTGAACGCATCCCCTCCTGGAGCAAGGGGGAGAGATCTAATGACCTGGGTTTGTAGGATACAAGTGGCCTCTCAGCTCAGAGAGCGGTTTACAGTTCTTCCACACGATGCTGAATGGACTCGAGTTATTAGCCGTGTCCCTGAGACAGGGACGTGGCTGTTGGAACAGCCTGGGCTGCTCGGGACTAGAACGCAGAGACTCACTGGCAAAGCATTTGGCTTTTTCTTTCTAGGCAGTGAGATTGACTGTGCTGACAAATACGGCAATACCCCCCTCCATGTTGCTGCTAGATATGGCCACGAGCTGCTAATTAGTACTTTGATGACGAATGGTGCTGACACTGCAAGGTAAGGAAGGACTCTTACTCCCTTTCCTTGCCCTGGGCTGGAGGATGCAGAAATGATCCATTCTGACTCCCTTCTCGTCTCCTGACAGGCGTGGGATCCACGACATGTTCCCTCTGCACTTAGCTGTTCTCTTTGGATTTTCAGACTGTTGTCGTAAGCTACTTTCCTCAGGTGAGTGGCTCGGCCGCCCCTCCTGCAGCGGGGCCACTGGGGGGACCCTCGAGCTTCCCCCTGACTCCCTGTCCCTCCTGCCACCCAGGTCAGTTGTACAGTATCGTCTCCTCACTGAGCAATGAGCACGTGCTGTCTGCAGGCTTCGATATCAACACGCCTGACAACCTCGGGAGGACTTGCCTCCACGCTGCTGCTTCTGGAGGGTGAGCTGTGCATGGGGTGCTGGTCCCATGCTCTGTGCAGGAAGGTTGCTGCCTGCCCCCAGCCCAAACCGTAACCCTCTTCTCCGCCCGTGAGCTACAGCATGGGCAGCCCAGTGCAGTGCTTTGGTCAGGTTTGGGAGTCAGACCCCTGGGTGCCGTTCCCGGCTCTGAGAGAGAATGGAGACCTGTGTTTAGAGCAGGAATGAAAATGGAAACCTTTTGGGCCTCTTCTGCTGCTGACTCTGTGACTCATCCCAGTTGCTCCCCTCCATGGCTGTTTACCCTTCTTTAAAATGGGGCTAAAATGCTTCCTTGGCTGGGGTTTTGTGAAGGGCTTACAAGCTGATGCCTGAAAAGCGGCAGGGGTTTAGCCGGCTGTGTAAATGCCTCGTATTGTTTGCCAGGGAGTTTGATTTCACGCGGTGTGTTGAGAGTGAATGTGGCTGCAGCGTTTGGTAGTAGCAGAGGTGTAGAGTCCCGTCAAGGACCTCGTTTCTCTTATGTCTGTGCGATGCTTGAGAGCCCGTTGCAGAGCCGTCCTTCGGCATCACAGCGCTGTTACCCTGCCTGAGCAGCGGGAGCAATGCACTGACGCAGAAGCCAGAAATCCTAGATTTTTTTTGTAGCATAAAACCCAGTGCGTCAGCTGCACTAATGCCATGGCTGATGTCTCTCTATAATTGCCTGGTTGGTTGAGAGCTCCATGCGGTGCAGGATAGCACTGGTAAGGCAGGAAGCATGAAGGGTTATTTCACTGGAGAGCAGGGAAGAGCTTTGTGTATGCAGCATCCAGCCGTGGCTGCAGCTCTTATGCTGCCCAAAGATGACAGACTGAACTGAGCTTTGGCATTTCCAGGCTGTTCAGGTGAGAAGCGTAGCTGTTTTGTCTGCACCTAGGAGTTTGCATTCCTGCTGTGGTCCCTTCTGATCTGTGTCTAACTCATCTCCCTACCTCCTGTAGGAATGTTGAATGTCTTAATTTGCTGTTGAGCAGCGGTGCTGACTTGAGGAGGAGAGATAAATTTGGAAGGTAAGTGTGCTGTGGGCCTTGCAAGGGAGCAAGGGTGATCCTTCCAGCCCTAAAACAGCTGGAGCTGCACCAAGCCTGGGTTTGGGTTGGGATGTTCCTAAGACCTTTGCTGCATTTGGTGTCTAAAGCCGCTTCCTTCACCCCCTCTCACCTCTTCAGAAGGAGCTGCTGACGCAAACCCTTGAGCCAGAGCAGGGTGCAGCTCAGCAGCTGGGGGGGTGGCTTGCTCCCTGGGTCCTGCCTTGCTGCCAGGAGAGTTTCTCCATCTGTGTGACAGGCAGCGCTGCTAAGGCCCTGTCTCCTTTCCCCCTTCCCAGGACTCCACTGCACTACGCAGCTGCCAACGGCAGCTATCAGTGTACGGTGACACTGGTCACGGCAGGAGCCAGTATTAACGAGGCTGACTGTAAAGGCTGTACCGCCTTACACTATGCTGCTGCTTCGGACACGTACAGGAGGTGAGTGTCTTGGGAGTGTGTGCTCCTCGCTGCCGGGGCTGGAGACGATGGCTCACTGCTGGGTGGTGATGCTCTGCTGTTCCCTGGCCACCTGCTTGCAGCTGGTGCTCAGTGGTTTGTGAAGAGGGGAGCGCTTTGAGGAGCGTGGGTAGGAGGGGGGTAATCAGCAAACTGATGCAGGTCTCTGACTTTTCAGAGCAGAGACTCATTCAGGAAACAGCCATGACACTGATGAGGAGCCACTGAAGGAGTCCAGGCTGAAGGAGGCATTCTTGTGAGTCTGTGCCACAGCCCCCATCTGGCAGTTGTTTGTTGTTTACCCCTTCCCCAGACCCCTGCATGCAGTCGCTAGAAATACCTCGCTTCTGCTTACGCTGAACTGAGCAGTGACGCCTTGGAGGAAACATCTGCTGCTTCGGTTCTCGAGGCAAGCCTGGCCATTGCTTCCTGGTCCTCACTTCAGTGGGCTTTGCATGTGCTCTGTGTCTTGAGGGGATTAGTACAATGTCTGCTCTGAGATGAGTCAGGGGGGGTTCCCTGCAAAGGTCTGCCTCTCCAATCTCCCCTTTTTCTTGATCTCCCCTTTCTCTTGCTCGCTGCAGTTGTTTAGAGTTCTTGCTGGATAATGGTGCTGACCCATCCCTCCGGGACAAGCAGGGATATACTGCTGTCCACTATGCAGCTGCGTACGGCAACAGGCAGAACCTCGAACTGGTGAGTGAGCTGGAGAAAACCCTCTGCGCTGCCAGGAGAAGGGGGGAAGCCCGATGGTGTCCAGGTGTGGCTAAAGGACCGTGTGTGTTGTAGGCACTACAGTGTCAGGGTGTGTCCAGGAGGAAGGGAGATGGGTTTGATTAAAAACCATGGGGGCTCTTGGGGAGCTGTTGTGCTGGGAATACCACAGAGGAAAGACCTGGGCCTGAGTGAGATGCCTGGGAGAAAGGAGCTTTGTTACCTGGCACAGGGGGACGTATGGGTGGCTTGCTTAAACCCCTGGCAATAGAGCAAGGTTGGGCTTTTAAAAGGAAGCCTGGAGACCTGTGCCAAGGAAGAGCTCTTGCAGTACAGAAAAAGCCTTGTAACTCTGTCTGAAATGCCTGCCTTGTTACAGGGTAAGCTTGCAGCCTTGTGGGCATAGGAATTCGTACGAGTAGTGGGGAGGCTTTGGGATAGCAGGGACTTGCTGTGACTGTGCAGGGCCCAAAGCCAGGTTAAGGAAGGTCCTGTCCTGAAGTTCAAATTATTCTGGAGCAGATGAGCTGGTTTTCTAACCCCCTCTGCAGCCTGCTGGTGGACAGGGTGTCTGTCAAAGCCTCTGTGAGTCTGGGATCAGTTACGGTTTTGTGTTGTTGCTGTTGCAGCTCCTGGAAATGTCTTTTAACTGCCTGGAGGATGTGGAAAGCACCATTCCAGTAAGCCCTTTGCACTTAGCTGTAAGTACATCTGGCGCAACCCCAGGGTTGCGGAGGGCACTTGGATCCATGCGGGGTTCACGCTGAGTCCTGGGGAGGTGCCCGCTCCCGGGCGGCGCGGGCTGGGTCCTTGTAGCTGTCGGTGCTGAGCAGGGCAGAGGAGGAAAGGCGTCGGCAGCTGGGGAACAGCTTTCCCCACAGGCCATTGGTCAAAGTTCCTTTGATTTGTATGTTAAACTCCTTGTTCTTTCCAGGGCTTTCTGGTTGCTGCTGATTGGAGCCACCTCCCTTGTCTGAGTGTGGGCAGGGGTGGGAGTGGGCGAGGGCTTTGTGTGGGACCCAAGCGCAAACAAGAGGCGATGGCTGGGCAGGAGCCCATCTGGCTGGAGGGACCCAGGGGCAGGAATTGTCCCGGTGGGGGACTTCTGGGTGCAGCCTCCCCAGGCACCGCTTTAACGTGGTTTCCGTGGTCCTCAGGCCTATAATGGTCACTGTGAAGCCCTAAAGACACTTGCCGAAACCCTCGTGAACCTCGACGTGCGGGACCACAAGGGGCGGACGGCCCTGTACCTCGCCACAGAGAGAGGCTCCACGGAGTGCGTGGAGGTGCTCACCAGCCACGGCGCGTCCGCTCTGGTGAAGGAGAGGAAGAGGAAGTGGACCCCTCTCCACGCTGCAGGTGCCAGAGGGCAGACGGGGCTGGGGATGGCTGGGGGCAGGGAGGGAGGGTGTCCAGAGCCCTTCCAGCCGTCGGTGCCACCGCTACCAAAGATGCCCATTCACCCGGCTGCTGTTTGAGGAGAGGGAAGGGCTGTAGTTCAGGATGATACTTAGAGGCAGGATGGGGCCAGTGCAGCCTGCTGTGATGTGCCAGCAGAAGCTGAGGGTCCAAGTGGCTCAGCAGCGGGTAGGAGAGAAGACACCAGCAGCTTCTGCACACACGTGTCTTCAGCTCAGCCTGTGCACATGCTAATCAATCCTGTAGCTTAGCAACCATATAACGAATTTGCTCAGCCACGTGTGCCTGGCTGCTGGGCACGAGCCTCTTCCTTTGGTTTGCGGTGGTGGCTGGAAGGAGGGGACCCATCTGTACATGTGTGTGACGCCGCCTTACCTCGTGCGTTGTCTGCAGCTGCCAACGGGAACACTGATTCCCTGCACCTCCTGATAGACAGCGGGGAGCGGGCAGACATCACCGACGTCATGGACATCCACGGCCAGTGAGTTTGCCCAGATGTTTCTCTCGGGATCTGTGTGGCACGGGGTCAGGCCCCTTGCAGGGTGGCTGGGGCAAGGGGGAGAGGGCAGTACTCGAACCCGGCTGATTTCCAAGCCCACTCTCCTCCCTGCTGCCTTTTTCCCCTGCAGAACCCCACTGATGCTGGCGATCATGAATGGCCACGTTGACTGTGTCCACCTCCTGCTGGAGAAGGGATCCACAGCCGATGCAGCGGACAAGAGGGGAAGGACCGCCCTGCACCGAGGGGTGAGTGCATCCCTTGGACCAGGGTGGGCCTGGAGCCCTGCAGCTTCTGCTCGTCCTCCTGAGCGGAGGCTGCTTGGAGGGCAAGCAGGTGGTTTCTTTTGTTGCAAGAGTTCTCAGTGAAAGAGCCCATTTTCCCTTCCTAAGATGCAGCATTTGAGAAGGAAGCTGTAGAAGAAGGGGGTAGTTCTGTTGCTAAATGATTGAAGGGTGAGATCTGACCTCCTGGTCCTCTTTCCTGGCCACAGGCTGTGACGGGCTGTGAGGACTGCCTGGCTGCCCTACTGGACCACGATGCCTTCGTTCTGTGTCGGGATTTCAAAGGCCGGACCCCGATCCACTTTGCATCGGCGTGCGGGCACTTAGAAATCCTGAGGACCCTGCTGCAGGCAGCCCTCTCTACTGACCCTCTGGACTCTGTGGTGGACTACAGCGGTTACTCACCGATGCACTGGGCTTCATACAGTGGTAAGGACCCAGGCTGGGCCCCTGCCCACCCCTGCTCTGCTCTAGCTAATGGTGGGGAGGAGGGAGCGAGGAAGAGCCAAGTTGTCCTTCTGTCCCCCACTGCTTTGGGAGCCATCAGCCCAGCAGTGAGTTCAGCCTGGTGGAAAGGACGTCACAAATCTGGGAGGGAGACAGGGAGGTTTTTCTCCCCCTGCCAAGCTCCTTAAAAAAGGAATGAAACATGAAAACAGCTATTATAGAACAGCTGAGGCTGCTTCCTCCAGGACTACTGGATTTATAGGATTACTTGGCCATCACCCTGCCTGCAGGAAGTGGTGGGGCTGATACAGCAACAGGAAGGGATGTCTCAGCGTTTCAAGGGGAAGCTAGCAATGTGGCAGTGAAGTCCTTCAGGAGACAGTGTGGAGTTAGAAACCTCCTGAAGTGCAGCAGCTTTGCTGCCAGAGAGGAAACGAAACCGCTGCCTCTGTGCTGGGGAACGGGTTTATTTGGGCATGTTGGTAATGCTGGTCCTGTGCAGCCTCTGGGGCATCCTGCTCTTCGGACCTGGGGAGAGCCAGAGGGGCCTTCAGTCCCTTCTTGCTCTGTTACAGGTGAGGAACCACAGGCTGAGTACTGATGTATTTCTGTCCCTCTCTCCTCACAGGGCATGAAGATTGTCTTGAATTGTTACTTGAACACAATCCGTTTGCGTACCTAGAAGGAAACCCCTTTACTCCATTGCACTGTGCAGTGTAAGTGGCATCTGGCACCTGCCCTGGCTCTCTCCCAGCCGGGTGATGTGGGAGAGGGGATATGTGGTCCGAGTGGAGGAGCTCCAAACCCTGCCTTTCTTGCCAAGGGCTCTTCCCTGGGCGGCAGCAGCTCCTCAGGGTGGTACCACCTGCTCATCCCAGCTCCCTTGTGGCAGGGAGGCGGTTGCTGGACTGCTGGAGGTCCTCGGGAAGCTGGTAAGCAGCTGTCTCGTTGGCTGTGCGCTGCACAGCTGGGGCTGTCGTGTACCAGACTCCCATGCCAACAGGCTTTCAGCTCGATGGAGCTAATGGAGCTGCCAAGGGCTGGGAGTTCAGCCCTTGCTGGCCCTCTTGGATGGCTCATCTCTGCTCTTTGGTCATGGAGCAATCTCAGGAAATCTCCAGGCTTCCCATGAGGCTCTGGAGAAGGGCTCCATGTTGTCCCAAGCCTTATTCCTCAGAGGTGTCTGGGGCAGTGTGAGCATGATCCCTGGGCTCCCCCTGGGCACAGAGGGGTTTAGGACCGATGGTGATTCCTTGGCTCTGCAGCTGGCAGAGGAAGGAGTGCGCTGCCCTGAGCAGCTGTGGAGGGATGAGGAAGGTGGAGGCATTGCCACGTTCTGCCTGGGGTGGGCCTGGTGGGTCCTCGGGACCCATAGCAGCAGAGGGATGGGCAAGGCTGTTGTCTGACATGGCACTGTGTTTCCTTGAGTAATGCCGAGAAGGGTAAAAGGGTGTTTTACTCTAAACAACTCCAGACCAGCTGCTGTTTGCATCTGAGCCCCAGGAACATGCTGCTCGCTCCCACTGCAGACATGCTAATGCTGCTTAGTCTTTTTCTAACTTTGCTTCTCATCCCCACTGCAGAATTAACAACCAGGATGGCACTGCCGAAATGCTGGTGGAAGCATTAGGTGCCAAGATTGTTAATAGCAGAGATGCCAAAGGAAGGTGAGCGCAGACTTGTCCCTCTCTTGTCACCCACTCCCCAGTGCTGCTGGGTGGTGGCTGTGACTCCCGCAGTGATTTCCACGTGACTTTCCGTGGCACAGAGGGACTCTGATGTCCCCAAATACGTCTGTAGGCCTGGGCAGTCTTGCTGGGATGGGTGCTGTGCCCTCCTCTTTACCTGCTTTGTTGTCTTTCCAGGACACCCCTTCACGCTGCTGCCTTTGCAGACAACATCCATGGTTTACAGCTGCTTCTGCGCCACCAAGCCGAGGTGGACATGACTGACAAGCTGGGGAGGACTCCCCTCATGATGGCTTCTGAGAACGGGCACACTGCAGCAGTCGGTACGTGGCTGGCAGGCACTTTCCTCAGTATGGGGTGCGAGCCTCCCTTCGCCTCCTCCGTAACTGGGTCCAGTGGGAGCTGGGCTGTCCCTCTCCTTGTAGGCATGCTGGGACAGCTGCCCCTCTCCTGCCCCATCAGCACATGGCCACCACCCCACATTATTACCAGGCTCTGTGCTGCTGCTTCTCAACAGCGGCTGTCCCTCCTCATTTCAGAGTTCCTGCTGTACCAAGCAAAAGCAAATATAACTGTGCTGGACATCAACAAGAACACAGCTCTTCACCTGGCCTGCAGCAAGGTAGGGAGCTGGCCGCTCACAGCGGTGATTGCAGTCACCATCACCTTCAGCCTTGCCACTTTAATGAGAAGGGTTGTCTGCCTACTCCTGCCCTACCAGAGCAGAAGCGAGGGCCCTGGGCTTGCTCTGCCTGCCTGTTTACCTGTCCTGACCTGTACAGATGCTCCTGATTCAGTTTTGAGCAACTCGGGTTTCAGCACAGAGCCGTCTCTATTTTTCCTGGGGACTTCCTCTCTGAGCTCAGTGTGTTTCCTGGGGCGTGGTGGGAGCAGGAGGCTTGTGATCGGTGTGTCCATGCAAAGAAGGAGATGCTGCAGAGGAGATGGAGGGGACAGCAGCTTGTCTTCTCAGGCCCTGCCAAAGCGGTGAACTGTTGTAGGAGGTCGGGTTTAGGGAACGTTTCCTTATCCCAGGGAATCGCGGTCCACTCAGACAGCACCAGGTCCCCTCCACTGCCCCTGCCTTCCCGCTTGTGCACTATAAACAGTCTGGTCTCCTTTCCAGGGTCATGAAAAGTGTGCCTTGTTGATCCTGGGGGAAACCCAAGACCTTGGCCTTATCAATGCAAGTAACAGTGCTCTGCAAATGTGAGTATTTGGACAGCTGGCGCCGGTGGGGAAACACAGGGCTTTGCTGGGTGAGGGCGATGCACTGGCGAAAGGGCGGTGGTAGGAGCTCTGCTCCTGCTGCTGCGCGCAGTGAGTGTGCAAGCAGGTAAGCTCAGGAGCGGTCAGGCCCCCGAGTGTCTGCCCTCGAAGGGGCCCCTTGTTTTAGCACAAGGTGTTAAAGGCAGGTGGCTCTGCTGCCAGGTTAACACCACCTTTCCCTCTCCCCCCAGGCCGCTCCACATCGCAGCTCGGAACGGGCTGGCCTCCGTCGTCCAGGCCCTGCTCAGCAGAGGTGCCACTGTGCTGGCTGTGGATGAAGAAGGTGCGTGTTCTTTGCGGGTGCTCGGGGGGGTTTCAGCGTGATGTCCCTGGAGGATGGGGGCCCCCTGGGGAAGCGCTCAGCCGGGATCAGAAGGATTTCCGCATCCCTTCTGTGGCTGAGCAGCATGTTCTGAGCTCATCGCATCGCAGAAACAGCCTGGGTGAGGACACCCTGCGATCCCCTGTAAAAGCATTTCCAGGCCCCACAGATGTCTGAAAATAGATCTTTTGCCCCCCATGCATCTTCTGGTGGCTGTCTGGCTCTCCTGCCAGTTCCAGGCAGGCACGAAACCAGCCCAGCCTGAGCCAGCGATAAGCTGTTGACTCACTTGCAAGTTGGCAGAAACTGGTTGTTGTGGCCAGAAGCTTTTTCTCCCAGCAGAGTTCTTGCTCTGCTGGAATACCTTTAAGTAGTGAAAAATATCATTGTGTCTGCCGTGCTGCCAGGGCTTCTGAGGCTTTTTATTTGTCTCCTGCTGATCCTGGCACACTTCAAAGCAGTTGCTGCAATTGCAGGGATTGCTGGTGCCCAGAAGCAGGGTCTTTTGAGATAAAGACAAATAGATGTCCTGGCCCCTCAATGCAGGAGTGAAAACAGCCCCAGTCGAAGCGTTCCCTGGGAAAGGTGCCCATCTGGGGCAGTTCTTCACCCCTGGCTTTGTTCTAGGTCATACCCCAGCCTTGGCATGCGCCCCCAACAAGGACGTTGCCGACTGCCTGGCACTTATCCTCTCCACCATGAAGCCTTTCCCACCTAAAGACGCCATCAGCTCTTTCAGCTTCAACCTCCTCAAGAACTGCGGCATTGCAGCCAAAACCGCCGCCTGCGGGGCCCTGCCCAACGGCAGCACCTGCCCTTACAGCAAGGACCGGCACAATGCCATCGGCTTGGACGGCTGTTACTCGGAGTAGCTTAAACTATGGGTGACCTAATATCTTATTATATTTATTTAGAAATTCTATAAATATAGGGCACTTTAAAGGAGAACAAGACTGGGCAGGCCTTCTAGTGTGGCCGGATAGGCCAAGAGTTCAGAGCTTCCTCTTCTCACCAGATTGCCAGCGCGGTGCCAAAGCTGTTAATTGGTTTAATGAGCAGCTGGCAGTGCCGTTCCCGTCCCCTGCCCCTTCTCAATCCTTTCCCCGTCGGTGTGTGCTTGCACCCCTCTGACGGCAGGGCAGGAGGCGGATGCTGTGGGATTAGGGCTTTGCCCGGCCGAGGCGAGGCAGGTGCCACCATCCGCTGGCCCGCAGATGGGAAGGGGCTTTGTCCGCCAGCCTTTAGGGTGGGTTCAAATCGGTTCTGGCGTTTCCCAGTGCCCCGTGCCAGCCTCCCGCCCTGCCTCGCCTCTGGGATGCCCCCGGGGCTGCCCCGAGCGCTCGTTCCAGCTGGGTGGGATGGGGAAGCCTGAACTCTTGGTGGGATGGGGGGGTGGGAGTCTTTGGGAATTGGCTGGTCTTGCAAGTGCTGGGGTGGGTGTTAGCTCCTGGCCAAGTGCCACTGTAACTGCTCCTCTCTCGCAATCACTTTTTTCCTCACGCTCATCCTTCGATTCCAATACAAACACTTGAATTAAGATCTACTGTACCTGGGACACTAAAATATCCTTTTGGCAGCTGTCATTTATATGCAAAAACGGGTGCTGCTGCCCAACCCCGCGGTCAGCTGGCTGCGGATGCGCTGCTGGAGCCTCCCTCCCCACACCAGGCACTTTAGGGATTCTGTTGGTTGGTTGGTTTTTTTTCTTGGCAAAATGTTGGATCCTAAGAAACGATTCTTTTTTTAATTTTCGTTCTCCGTTTTGCATGGCCGTTTCCATGCGAGAGTCAGTGTTGCTTTTTTTTTTTAAAAAAAAAGAAAAAAGTTATTTATAAAGAAATGAGCATTTACCTTTAAAAAAACAACAAAAACCATAAAAAAATTCTGAAAGTTTTAGCCTTTTAATAAGGAAAAAAATGCACTTCAAAGTCCTTATTCACAACCCTAAGTAAGTCTGTGTTTATTTTTCTAATGCAGCATCTTGGCAGGTTTATTAGCGTGCATGTATGTGGGATCATTGTTTTTTGTTTTGGGTTTTCTTTTTTGAATTTTAGAGATCATATTTATAATGCAGGTTTGAAGCATTTGAGAAAGTTGCACTGTTTTTTTCCGTTGGTTGGTTTTTTTTTTTTTCCTACTGAATTACTGTAACAATACCATGTGCAAAAAACAATACTCTTTCTCCATATCACGAGTCTGTTCAAAGCCAAAGAGTGGGATGCAAAGAACGAGAACGGGCTGACAGGGCAACAAGCATTTTGGGAACCATCTTCTCCCCCGACCTCCTTTCCCTCCTCAGCCTTGCCGAAAGCAGGGAGCGCGGGGCTGGGGCCGAGGCTCCCGCCCGTGGCCACCCCAGGGGGGCCCCAGTGTGATCCCTCCGGGATGGGAGCGGGGAGAAAAGGATCCCTCTCTCCCACTGAGTCCTCGGTGGCTGCTCGCCTCCTCTTTGCCAGCGAGACTGCTATGGGACCGCACGAGCCTTGCGCTGTGGCTGTTCTGCCCAGCGTTTCAGAGAGAAAAAGCATTTCTGTAACCAAAATAAGGTATTACATCTTTTTTTCTTTTTTTTTTTTTTTTTCTTAAAATAGTTTCTAAATGAAGGTGGCTCCTGTTAGGGTGATGTTTGTCAGGTTTAGGTTGTGGTGTGGAGCAGGCATTGGAGCCTGGGGGAGGCTCCCAGCGGGCAAGGGTGCTGCTGGCAGCCCGCGGGGAGGGTCCCCTCGCACTGTTTCTTTTACCAAAGCCAAACTCTTAGAACCAAATATGAAGTTTCAGTCTTGGCCTTTGGGTGATAAGCACATTTTCTTCACGTTTCACGTAGGAGTTTTTCCCAGAGGGGAGCGGGGTGAGGGACCTCCTGTTGCTCTTGCCCAGCACCAGCTCACCGGTGGAGCTCGGTCTCCCCATCCCATTACCAACCCGCACTTCATTCAGCAAAGCACTCAAGAAATTTGCCCTCGGTGAGATCTCGGAGCAGGAGTGGTGGTCAGCCTGGTCTCCGGAGGGCTGCGGTCCCCGGGCAGTGGGGGCCAGGCGCTTCTGACAGGCAGGACTCCTCTGGCTGCTCCGGAGGGATCTTCCCTGTCCAGACCGTGAGCACCCTCCGCCCCACTCTTGGCAAGGTGGTGGCAGCAGCTTGCTTGTCCGGTGGGTCCCTTCCTTTGGTGCCGGCATAGGATCGTGTCCCTGGCCGATCGCATCTCTCCCTCCCCGCTCCCCCCCCAACCCTCTAGCTTGAAAGAAAGTGTTAACCTTTCTGCACCGAATACCTCAGTTCGGAACCAGAATAAACTTACGAAACTTGAATAAAAAGATCCTTTTTGAAGATCCTTTTCAGTATTCTACAGAGGAGAACTGGAAAAAGAGACTTGTTTACATTGCTGTCGAGTCCACACTTGCCTCTTGCAGCTCCTTCCCTTTCTGGGAGGAATTTAGGCATCACTTTATCTCTTCTTCTTGCTGCCGGCCCTCTCCCTCCCCACGGGGCAGGAAAATGGGTCCAAAGTCCTGAGCCGTCGTCTCCAAGGGCTAAAGTACTTTTTCAGGCACACGAAGGGGCCGAGCCGCCACCGGCCTTGGCTCCCGTCCCCGGTGCGGGCAGCGATTCCCAGGAATGGAGATGGGTTCGGCACAGGGCAGACCCTGGGGCTGCGATGGCTCCGTCCTCTTGAGCGATGCTCTGGCTCTCCCAAAGTCAGTTGGGGAAAGCCGGGAGGCACCAGCAGAGCTGGGCTGTCCCCTGCCCGCCGCGAGAGGGGTACGGCCGTGCCCCTTGTGCCCTGGTCCTCGACGCCGTGTGGCTTTAGCATCGCTGACGGGGGACGGGACTCCAGCATCATTTCACTTGAACGCAGCTTTTTCCTGTAGCCAGGGTGAGAGCGTTCCTTAGAGCACACGGAGAATGCTGCTTTTCCTTCACCCCCCCTTATTTTTTTGGACTATTTTTGTGGTTTTCTTTGTTTAGAGAAAAAAACCTGATCTCTCTTTTGGCCTTGTTTCTGTGCTACGACATGTTACCTTCCGCTCAACATGACAACTAAAACTATGACGAGACAATCAATGTGATCTCTGTAAGGGCTTCTCCATTTCTTCTCTGCAGCACCATGCTTTATATATGTGTGTTCTTTGCTCTTAGCGAGGATCTTTTTGTCCCCCCCCTTGTGTCTTATTAAAAATAATAATAATAATAATAATGATGGAGGGAAACGAGGTTTCAGCAGCGCATCCGTGGTCTTGGAGCACATAGGAGGAAACATGGGGTGGGGTGGGAAGGGGGACGTGCGGCCAGTTTCCTTGCGGGTACCAGTCTTGTTCTCCTTTAACGCTGTATTGTATACATTTGACAGCACAGCTTGACAATTTAAGTAATAATCAAAGTGTTTGGTAATAATGCATTATTTTGCTAAACGAGATTTGTGATGGTTTCCCTAGTGCATTGTAAAGAGGGATGGAGGGAAACTTCCGCTGCCCTGCCCGCTCCCGCCTGCCCCTCGTGGGGCGGCAGACAGGGGCTTCCCCCAAATCTTCCTTCCCATGGACCTTTATGCCAAAGTTGGACCATTCCCGCTTAGTGTTCTGCCGGCGCCCGGCATCCGTTTGGTGTAGCTCTCACCAAGCAGTGACTTTTTTCGGCTTCTCCCCTCAATGCTACTTAAATCTCTTTGTTTCAAATACGCAGGCACCGGATCACCCCTCCCCTCCACTGCCCCCACCTCCGAAAAAAGGAAGTTTCTCTCCGCCCCCTTGGTCCAAAGCACTTGCTTCAAGTAATAAGCACTTTTGTTAAAGCATGAGTCTGGATTCCCTTTAGCATCCCACGGGATAGAGAGCAGCAAGAGCGGAAGGGATAAGAGAGTGTCTTTGGTTTTATTTTTTCATTTTTAATTTAAAAAAAAAAAAAAAAAGTTTGTTTCTAGGGAATGAATGAACAAAGGGAAGTTGTGTTTTGAGAGAGAGGAAAAAAAAAAAACAGCACAAATACATTTCAACTCAAAAGGTGTATTTGCACTGCCATTGCTAGAGAAAGGGGCTGCCAGCCCTGCGGCCCCGCTGAGCCATATAAACTGCTGACAAACACTGAATGTAACGTCCTTGCAGAGGGCAGCCCAGGGAGGCTGGGATTGGCTTTATTCTCGACGGGCACTTCAATGAAATTCAAAAATAACCTAACGATGATCAGAATCTGGTTGGTGTTTCTTCGTTGTTGCTGTTCCTGAGCTGCAGGCAATTTGAAACTTTTTTTTCTTTCAGAAAAATGTTCCCCCCCCCATCCCCTTTCCCCCTCCGCCCCATCCCTGCCCCGGATGGAGCGAGGAGCTCCCTCGACCAAAAGTGAGATGCAGATGAGTAGTCCCCAGCCCTGCTGACCACGTCCCAGGGCTGGAATCCGGCAGATATAAAAGTAGCACTAAAGACAAAGCGAAAACTCAAAAAAAAAAGGAACAATTACTATCTTTTTTTTTTCTGTTTGTTTGTTTTGAACACTCTGAGTGGGGTAGTGATTCTGTAGATACCCCGGGGTCCCCCAGCGTGCGGGGTAAGGTGTTAGTGAGAAACAAGTGAAAAACCAAAACAAAGAACAAACTGCAAAGACCCAAGAAACAATCTTTTTCTTTGATTTGATTCTGTTGTTTGGTGGGGTGGCGGGACAGGCCCGGGGAGCTGCCCCCGCTCCCTCCCAGCGTCACCCCGAGGGTCCCCGTGTCCCCCCCGCCTGCCACAGGGACCACAAATGGGGGGACCTCTGGGTCCCCCAAGGCGTGAATGTCGGGGTCAGACCCGTGCAGACTGTCAGCCCACGCTCACCTTTGCCTTCAGTAAGAAACCAAAGGAAAAACCAACCCCTTCCATTCAAGATACTGGCACGGACACGCGGATTCTTTGGTTCGGTCTTTTTTTTTTTTCCTTTTTTTTCCTCCTTTTCTTTGTTTCTTTGTTTTTCTCCAAGGATGCGAGGAGCTGTTCAAACCTCTTCTCCTGGCTGAATTTTTCTGGGCTCAGCAGTGCTGGGTGCGTTTGAAAGGAGAAAAAAAAAAAACAACAAAGCCGAGACTCGGCCGAAGCAGCGGCGGGAGCTTCGGAGTGGGGAGGCAGAGGGTAACGTATGCACAAGGCGAGGGACCTGCCGGGAGCTCTCCGAGGGGGAGCAGTGGCTCTCTGCATCACAGCTCTTTAGTTAAACTAAAATCCTCGGAGTCGTGGTGTGAGGCTGGAATGGGATGGAGTCAGAGCCCCCGAGGGGCCGGGTGGGGAAGGGGGATGCATCTCTAAGGACTCGAAGGCATCTGTAGCAAGCTCTGTGTCTTTACAATATCCTGTGTGTAAATGCTGCACCTCTGTATATTATGCACATAAACATTTCTTTGAATAAGATAGGACAGACCTCATCACCAGTCAGGTATAAACGACTCTTCCTCTTCTGTCTCGGTGTTCTGGCGTGTGTGTGCGTGCAAGCGGTTCGTGTGCAGGTCCGTGTGTCTGGGCGTTGTCTGAGCTTCCTGTGCAGGGGAGAAGGAGGGAAAAACAAGGAAAATAGCCTTACTCGACCCAGTCGTATCGATATTGTTCGTCAACTTGAAAATAATAAAGTAAATGCATGGAAACCTCTAGCTGAGCCACGGTGCCTGACCGTGGGTGTGATGTTTCGGAGATCCAGGGTGCTGAGTGTCTCGTGCCGCGCATCCCGAAGCTCTCGGTCCTGCCGGGGTTTCTCCTTTAGCTGCGGAGGGTGGGCGGCTGCTGCCTTGCGTGCCTGGTCCTTCCTCCTGTCCTTTCTTTTTCTTTTTTTCCTGAGGCCGTAGGGAATTAATTCCTCATGGCTTGACCAAAACTGCCGTTTCTTTGGTGCTCCGCACTTAGTTTGCAGGGGTTGTCCTCGGTCCTCGGAGCCCCGGAGTGCTGCGGGTCCCCATCGTGCTGCTCTGCCCGCCCGTGGCCAGCGCTGCCCGTCTGTCCGCAGACCTGCCCCTGGCTTCCTCACCCTGGGAGTGAGCCCTTCCGAGCTCTGCCTCCGGCAAAGGACATGGATGGAGTCGCCGGTCGGGTTAGTCTGAGTTGGATAAAACATGGTGGCTTGCCCCCACTGGGAGGATAAGCTGGGGAGGGGGCTGGAGGCACAAGGGGTCCTGGCCCCCCAGCCCTGCTGCAGGACGGGGCGAGAGCTCCTGGCGTTTGGGCAGCATTTGGGTGCCTCGGTGCCGGCAGTGTTGTTCCATTCCTGAATTTTGCACTATGTGAAGCGTGGCCAGTTTAGGAGGGGGGTGCGGAGGGGGGACGCTGCCTGGCTCCTGCCTGCAAGAGACCTGGGGGCCTTGACCGAAAGAAAAATCGAAGATGACGTAGGCCGGTTGTGGGTGAGAGGGTCCCGATGCGCCGGGAGCTGCGGTGCGGGGAGCTCGGAGGGCATTAAGACAAACCCAGAGCCTGTCCCGAGCACCGGACTTGAGAACGTTTTTCCTACTTGAAGGTACTAACCAAAATGGCTCCTTGCTTCAACATCCCGCCGCCGCGTGCTGGAGGTGGGCTGGGGGCCGGCGGGGGGGGTTGCTGTGCAGGGGCT
>VYZV01037638.1:0-11718 GCA_013401275.1 Pandion haliaetus | reverse complement strand
CCACGGTGTAGCAGGGAATGAGTGAGGAATCCTCCCCCTGGGGAAAGGAGCGGCAACGACGATGTGCGGCGAGCTGACTCAACCCCCATCCCCTGTGCCGCCGGGGGGAGGAGGTAGAAAGCACTGGGAATGGAGCTGAGCTGGGAAGGCGGGAGGGGTGGGGGGAGGTTGTTCTGATGTTTGGTTTCCCTTCCTAATACCCTTGTGTTTTGTTTTTCTTTTGATCTGTAGTAAATTAAATGGATTTTGTTTCTTCCCCAAGTTGAGCCTGTCTTTTGCCCGTGACCATCAGTGGGGTGTGATCCCTCCCAATCCTTGTCTCGACCCACAAGCCTGCCCTTGTATTTTCTCCTCATCCCAATGTGGCCAGGGGCGGGGGTGCGGGGTGAGCGAGTGGCTTCGTGGTGCTTTGTTACCAATTGAGCTGACCTGAAACCACGACACCATAGTATGACGTATGAAGCTGGTGGAAAAAAAGTCACTTTTCAGTGAGTTACTAAGTACTATGTACAGCTTCACCTGAATGCACGATCCTTGTCATAGCATCAATAGGTGAGGGAACAAAAGGGAACTGGTAGTTCTGGTGCACAGATAGACCAGTGGCCTCTCTGCCCTTCCTTCTGAAAAAGAAAAGCTTCCAGAATCTGCTTCCACCTTCCTATAAAAACCCTACATCAAGCTCAATACCCCTCTTTATTTAACTGGAGTAAATCACATCAGTGTTTCACAAAAAAAGTGACAGTTTAGTTCACTAACATTGAAGTTCCTATCACCTGATTACAAGGATCAATTGTAATTCAGGCTATTTTGCCCTAGAAGAAACATTGTAGAACCCTTGTATATAGCAATTTGTTTATTCTCTTGGTTTTGAAAGTTAGCTGACCAATGCTGTTTTGTTTTAGTCATTACCAACTATTCTGTCTCTGAACTGGCATATGGGAAACGAGGAAGCAGTGAAGGTATGACAACTGCATGTCCTGTATTTCTGTAGTCGACACTTTCCCAGCAACTTTCCATTAATGGCAATTAATTTTATGGCCACTCCCCATAAGTCATTAAAAACTTCCTAGAGACAACTAATGCAAGGGACTTACTGAACACAGCAGGAGGACTCCTTATTCTAAGAATGTGTCTTCATTCTGCCTGTTTGCAGGCAGTAAGTTCATAGCTTGAACTCTGTCCTCCAAAACAGGCTAACAAAATATGAATAAAAACTGGTATTTGAGTTTAAAGCTATTTTTGTTGCCAAACTAACTCACAAACATAAGACCATGACAGAGAAGAGAGCTACCTGTCATCAGCTAAAATACATTACCTGATGTGTTAAACTCTAGTGTGAAATACAAAGAGTGGTCCTGCTGATTTCAGTGAAGCCATGTATGTGAAGGAGAGTTTGTCCCCTTTATTTACTGACACCAATGATGGTGGAAAAGCATAAAATGCAAAAAAAAAAAAAACCCCAAAAAATTCTAAGGCACTATCTCTGAAACCATGCTAGCAACCAACAGCTTCAAAGAACATAAAATGCACCACAGCAGTATCAACCGTATGCATAAAGTATTAACTGCTATTAAAATGTCTGAGGTTTTAGCCTGTGTCCTAAAAATGTGGGGACCAGCTCTAAAGCAAAGCATTATTTTGAACCACAAGATCTGTAAGTTACAGTCAAGCATATACTAGGTATTATTTAAACTCGTAAAACAGAGAAATTCAAAGTCAAGGCTGGAATTCTTTCCTGAGCTAACCCAGAGACAGCCAACAGCCAACTGTTATTAGGCAGATGCTCAAAGGTTAAGGAGGCAAGGAGTCAATGAAAAAAGTTCTCCTTACACTCACCTAAACAAAAGGATTGAAAAAGGTTAACTATCAGGGGAACTGGCATACAAACAGAGCAAAGAAGTGAGACACACTTGACAATCAGCAGAAAAGAATTCACACTGTATCACCCTAGAAGATGTAGCATACCCAGTAGCTACAAAAATGAACAGGAACTAGCACTGTACCCAATAACCTCAAAATCTCCCACTGCAGTGAATCCAGTAAGATATCTGAAAGCATGTATTGCTTTTAGGAAAAAGCTATGCATCAGTATTATATGGTGAAATATCCACCATTACAAATTGGCTTACTGTAAGTCACAAATCTAATGTTTTCCTGAATCTGAAAGTGTACCTTAAAAATGAAATATATTAAGTAGCTTGAGGTATTGCTTCTCATTTCTTTATTCACAGTATCTATTTCTTCACTTAAATTCTCTAAAATTGCCCCCATATCAGAAACGGTGGAAAGTATAGTACGAAGAACAATGCACATGTAGCATTAGAAGGATCACTGTATACTTGCTAACATGTAGTTTTATTTTTTCAGCTCAAAGAGCTAAAGCCTCTCTTTGAATTCTTGTCCGACTTAATGTGCTGAACAGTACAGGGAAATCTGAGCAATAGCCACAATGCTTTTGCTGGAACAGTTCTGTCCATAAGTGACTAAACAGTTTAAATAGGTCTAGTACTTACAATAGTATCAAAACAACTACCAAAGAGCTCCTTTTAAGGTCAGATTGGCTCCTTGTCAGTAAACACACATATGGAAAGGCAGAAACTTGCAGCCCCTTTAGTGCTTTAGTTCTGATGCCTTTATTGTTCAAACACCTCTCCAGGTATTTAACTTCAAGTTCCTAAGTGAGAAAGGCTTCAGGTACTTAAATGTGCAAAATTCTCTGAAGGATTAGGACATTATCTATGATCAAAAGCAACAAACAGTTTAAAATAAATATACAAAGGGAATGGATGAGGAACTATGGGAGAAAAGGCAATGAACACAGATTAACATTAAAGATAGATCGTTGAAAGAGGTAATTCTTCTAAAGGTTAAGTAAGAAATTATAACAGAATTCCAAAGCAGAAAGAACATGAAGATTTTCCAAGTTACTTCAAAAACACCAACTATCTCAACAGCTACATCAGAGCCCAAAGGAGATTTGTCATTTTTTGGCTTTTAATTTGAGAGTTCAACTGTTTCTCTTGTCATGTCTTGCTAGCACAAATCAGTGAAGAACATGAGCAAGAGAAAAAGGCAAGCAATTTTCTCTGAAATTTCCCTTTGGTTTAGAATTTATTTCCTTCTGGGTCACTAAACCTCATGATGGAAAACCTGTTCTATGCCTTTTTTACCAGAAACTTCATATAAAAAGGTCTAAAAGAAGTGCTAGAAAGAAGTTAGTATACAAACTAGGTCCACTGTTAATCAGGGATTTTTACTATGTTTTTCCATCCATAGTAGCACATGTGTCTGTTAGAGTAAGATCAATGAACTATTAATGAACTTCATGTGAATAGTACATCAAACAGGAATATCCAAAGCACTGACTGTTTACTTTTGATAATGGAAGAGCTGAGCAGAGTATTCAACATAGCTTTTCCTGGTATTTAGATCTAGTTCTACTACTCAGTTCTAAAAACCCTTTCATGTATGAATAGGTCTCTCTTGTGTGGATATTTTCCAACTGCACTACCTGCTTCCAAAGACTTTTTTTTCTCCCCTTCAAAATTACGATTTGAAATCTGTACAATCATAATCATCATGATCACATTTTCAGAGCATTATGGCCACGGCAGATAGTATATTTAAATGTAGACACTATTTTAAATGCATATAATTTCTTAGAGTGGATATTACCAGACTTTCACAATAACCTGTTATATTAACAAATGCAGTCTGAATCCTATTATTAAAAATAGGGGCTTTTTTCTGAGCCACTTACAAATTATGCTCACACTGATGGCACACTGATGGAATACAATACACTGTATGAATTCAGAGTTACTGGTAATGCCACATGAAGACATAACTTCCTTTAACTACTGCCTCAATTAAGCATCAACCTCTTTTGTAACTATAAGGGAATCCGAACAAAAACTTCAAAACAAAAAGAAAGCAGAAGGCAGAAAGCCAAGATTACCTACACATCTTCATTACCTCCAATTGTTTGTGGTTTAGAAACTGGCTTAAGAAAGAAGGTGTACTGTGCAGCGGGATCATCACAACAATGATTACATAGTTTAACAGTGTTTGAAAAAAAATAACATACATGTGGAAAAGCCAGGTTTTGCACATTATTAACTCTCCAGTTTAATTTAAAATGCAGTGTATCTCCAAAGGCTGTGCTATAAATCATGGATTTTACCTGCAGATTTCCTTAGTCTGAAAATAAAAGAGTGCGTGTGGTGAGAATTTGTAAGGAAAAAAAAAAAAGGTACGACTTAGATGTAGTGACAGGAAACAGGGCCCTTAAAGAACAGTGGTGGGAAGTGAGAACTTAAAGAGGAACAATAAAGGCCAAAAGAGGTTTGATGAGGGATCAGGAGTAGAAGACTCAGTGAGCTAGTGAGGCAGCTACATACAGCTTTTAAATCCTTTGCACAATGTGATCTGCCAAAGAGGCATCCCAAGAATAGTATTGTATTTATCACCTGAAGGGATATTAAAAATGGAGTTTGTAGCTAGCCTTTAAAATAGTAAATACAGTATAAATTCAATGATTACATTGTTTTATTTGAATAATCTAAAAATTAAAATATTATTAAAACTATTTACTTTTAAACCACTATATATGTTTTCAAGGTTTTAGTCTCAGCTGATTATTTGGTAACAAGCACAGCAGAATGCATCCTTTTACTACATACTTTGGGCTGCAAGATTTTAAGCAAATATTTATAAATTTATTGCAAAATAGCCTAAATGTGCAGGTTTTTATTGCTACTGTAAATTTATTTACCTTAAGTATTGCACACTGGTACTTGCAGCCAAAGCTTTGCTAGTACTTAGCTATTCAGCATTCTATTCAGCTACCTAGCTTCATGTTCCTCTGTTCCCATAACCATGTATTATCTTTCCAAAAAGAGATCTGAACAATGTGAGAAACAGTAAACTCAATGTCAGAAGAAAAAAAAAAGAAAACCAGACCTGACAAATCAATACAAGTACAAAATTAATTTCAAAATGTAGCTTTAAATTGAAAAGTTAAAGCCAACACAACAGATTTCATGTTTCAAGATTAATACTACATGAACCTGATCTCATTTAACTGAAATCAGGGAAAATTCTGTAGTACGCTTTACAAGGAGCAGGATGAAATGTTCTGGGCTCCTTTTTTTCCTAAAATTAAAGAATGTTTTCCCCAGCTCATTGTTACCCACACATTTTGGTGTACAGTACACACAAATGACTCAGGCAAAAGATGCAGCATAAGGACTAAAACGTACCCTTTGCTTAGGTATGATGGCACCAGACATGCTATGGGAAATCTGTAACCCACTACTGCATCTAACTAAAGATTTATATTATAAAGGAATATATACAAATGACTAAGCAGAACACTCAGCATAAGGATTAAGACTTCTTACCCCATATTTACATTGGCGGGATGTTGCTCCATACTGGAAGCGACACTGTTCATCAGCATCATACACCTGACCTGGGGCCACAGCTGGATAAAGAAAGTCACGCTTGGGAGGCTCATTATCAAGGCAAGTACCACGGCCCGAACTGTTCAACATAAAGGACCAAATCAATTAGGAATTCTACTGACTGTAAATCACAGTAATGATATCATGAATCTAGTTCTTACTTTTAACAGCACTGGGTGTGAAACAAGTATGACTGCAATAAACAAACAGGAAGATGGTACACCCATAGTAAAAAGAAAAAATACTAGAGGGAATTAAGAGACTAAAATAATTTTTCATCACTATTATTAACAAAAATGCTTATTTTAGATTGTGAAATAGATTTCATATATTATCCTTTTTTAAAGTGCGATAATTTCTGAGCCACACAAGACTGATTTTCATTTTTGTTTTAAGATTCCTATTTGTTTTCACTGAAGAATAGCTACATTTGGTCAGAATGAAAAATAAACAAATTAAGCAACTAAAAGAAATTCAGCTTATAATTCTTAACGACCCTTCTGATCCTTCAAACAGCTAAGTACAATCTTATAGATATGAGCAGCTCAATTGGTTTATATAAAACACATTTAAATTTCAATATGACTAAACATTTATAGGATTAGGACCTTGACATGCATGCTTTTCTTCCATTTGAGTGAACAAAATAGTTACACTGCTAAAAATTCTGCAGGATCTTCAAATTTACCTATACTAGGGAGAGTGAAAAAATTTGTATGGATCCATGATCTTTTTTATTGCATTAATAATATTTAGTCTTAAAATTTTCATGTTAGAAATAAGATCATCATCTTCAAAAAATTTAGTATTTTCTTCTTTTATATTCAGTGTTTTCTTTGGTGGTTGGTGGAGTTTTTTCCAAGATATGCCCATATTCAACCACAATATTTTAGTGTAGTGGAATAAATAACAAAGAATGCCAAAAGCAGAGTTCTGTTTAGAAAACTTTGTACTTTCCTAAATATAATTATTCAGTTTTATTTAGTCAGTGTGCATAAAAGAGGACAGATGCTTTACTTTCATTTCACATGTGAATAAGTGAGGATTTTTAAGAATTCTTATGCCAACACTTTAAATTTTTTTCCGACATTCCTATAAATTTTGCCAGCACTTATGGTTTTTTTTCCAAATCTTTTCCATGCACCTTGCCAAAGGAACATAATTTCCCAAGTGAATGTTCTACACTGTTTTTTGGAGATCTCCAAATCTGCAGACAAAAAAAGAGCAAAAAGCCTCCTTTAACTACACATCTCATGTTCTCATTTTAACCCTATTTTATTCAATCCTTTGAAATACTGTAATAAACTCTTTGGAAAAACAAAGAAACAAACAACTGCTGACCATTTCAGAAGCAGGCGAACAGCAACTAAGGCAATAACTAGGTAAATACAGGGAAAAAATTATATTCGGTTACTAATCCCAATGAATTTAGTGTGATTCACCTGCACACACACACCACCCACCACCCCCAGCTGAAATCTACCTTTAAAATATCAACTGTGTGGTTCTGGCATAAAAAAATAATTTATTTGCCCCCTTATTCCAGTTTTAATTATTGCAAGCATATGTATTTTCTAATAGCAGAAGCTGGGAAACTATCCTGCATGCTTTTGAAATATATGTTGTATTTTGTGTGTATGAGGAGTACATGTTAATAATACCAATATGAAAATACCTCAAATACAATCTGATTCTTCTGCATTGTCTGGACCAAACTTCAGATAGGAACTTTGCTTAAACAACCAGTGGGAAGTTTAGCATTTGACATCAGCTTGAGCTAGTATTGCATTGATGGGAACATTTCCATAGATTCCAATAGTGCAGAGTTTGGTCTGTAATCTCTGATCCTGTAAACTGACAGCCAAGGGCACAGAATTTAAAAACCCTCATTACCTTTGGTGACTCTCTCCATAGGCATATGTAGCCCTGCACGGATTAAATTACAGAATCAGATCTAAGTCTTTAAATTCACTGAATTTGTAAATTAAAGTCTGTACCTATTATACAAGATGTATAACTGCAGAAATGTAATCAAAAACCTTGTAGTAAATACAAAAATATGCCTCTTCTGCTCTAATGACAGGATTTTCACCATAGTGAAATATTGTTTGACCTGATTTTGGCTGGGGTAGTTAATTTTCTTCCTAGTAGCTGCTCTAATGTTGTGTTTCAGATTTAGTGTGAGAATACTACTGATAACACACTGATGTTTTCAGTTGTTGCTAAGTAGTGTTTATACTAAGTCAAGGATTTTTCAGCCTCTCATGCCCAGCCAGCAAGAAGGCTGCAGGGGCACAAGAAGTTGCAAGGGGACACAGCCAGGGCCCAAAGGAATATTCCATACCATGTGATGTCACGTCCAGTATATTAACTGGGGGGAGTTGGCCTGGGGGGATCACTGCTCGGGAACCAACTGGGCATCTGTCAGCAAGTGGTGAGCAACTGCATTGTGCATCACTTGTTTGGTATATTCCAATCCTTTTATTAGTATTATTGTCATCTTATTATTGTTATTATCATCATTATTATTGTCTTCCTTTCTGCCCTATTAAACTGTTCTTATCTCAATCCACAAGTTTTACCTTTTTCTTTCCAGTTCTCTCCCTGATCCCACTGGGGGAGGGAGGAATTGAGTGAGCAGTTGTGTGGTGCTTAGTTGACAGCTGAGGTTAAACCATGACATGTTGTAGCAGCAAAAAAGCAAGAAAATGAGTACTAAGCAGTCATTCACTTACTAGCTACACTACATCACCACCTCTCGGACTGAAAATTTGTTTCTCTCTCTCGTTCTGCTTTAGTTCTATTACTTCTCTCAAGTAGCTGAAGACAACTGACACATTTTACAAACTTAAGTGTGAGAACCTGATACTGTACTGTGTGAATCGAAGTATTTTGGGAAAGAAATAGCATGTGTTGTAGAACACATTAATAAAACCAGGGACTTTCCATTGGTAATGAAAGGTCTCACCAAAGCTGTGCAAAGGACGAATACAGGCCGAGGACCATATAACCTTTCCAGACAACTTCTACTGGACTCAGGAATGCTGTAATACTCTTGAGTCTATGTCTTTGTTCTTCTCCCTTTCTCTTTGCTTCACCAAAGCAAAACCGAGATACTTGAGAAAAAAAAATCTGCTAAATCTAGGGGAATGAACCAAAAGGGTGAACAGTATTGGAGCATTTTACAAACACAGAAGTAATAGTTATCATCAATCAGGTCTACTAAAGTGAAAAAGCCCTTCATGTAGATGTACAAAAGATAATAGGAAGGAAAAGAATGCCCAAATAACTTCATCATTGCAATTTCAGAAAATTTCTACTCACAACCGCTTTTGTGCTTTATGATCTTACCTTATATAGGAAGCATATACAAAGTCAAAAAATCTACAGGATATCCCTGCAGAGCATTTACATTTTTGAATAGGGAGTAGATAAATCTTTAGTGTCTGCAATAGAAATAAGAGGATCTCAAACTCATCCTTACATTCTATTTACTCCACAAGATACTACTAGTACTCAAAGACTTTCTCATTTTCCTAATTTTAGGTTAATTCCATGAGGTTTTATAGGACATAGTGGGACTGGTTTCAATTATAAAATAGCTAAATTTTATGTCATTTCATCCCAGTATTCCCATGTAGTGTGTCAAGACATCTTTGTAAAACACTCTACAATATAATTTAAACATTTAGTATCATAGGATAGCAAATTAATCTTCTGTTTGGAAGGGTATCAAGGATACTGGAGCACGCTCTGAAACCTTAAGATCCCAGACATTCTATCACTGCTAACTGCTTGATCAAAGTAAAAGCAACCAGGGATTCGATGTTAGAATCTTTACAGACTGCACAACCAAAACTGAGGATCATCATCTCTGCACAGATATATCGCTGTTGTATCCAAGGCCAATAAAGAGAAAAAGCAAAAACCATGCATGTAGACCTTTCAGGG
Organism: Pandion haliaetus; assembly: GCA_013401275.1. Classification (NCBI taxonomy): domain Eukaryota; kingdom Metazoa; phylum Chordata; class Aves; order Accipitriformes; family Pandionidae; genus Pandion; species Pandion haliaetus. The sequence goes on along the minus strand of VYZV01037638.1, from coordinate 2,302 downwards.
TTTATGCTCCTATTACAGTATATTTTCCCAAATATCTCAGCAACATACACAGTACAACACAACTCCTTCAATGATTGAAGAAAATATCCCAGAACACTGGCACCAAAAATAGGGTTTGAACGTTACAGAATTGGTTCATTCATCATAATGATGTGGACTATAATGCAAGCTATGATTAACAATCATAAATTAAATGTATTATAAATATTTGTAATTATATGTTATAGCTAAACAATCATATACATAAACATATGGATAGTATACATAGTATTTTATTTGTTACCAAATTAGCCATTAAAAATGTGGGGGAAAATACTAAAAGCAATTAATTATAAACACAGTGCATTTTATACATATATATACACACATATAAAAACATGAATTATTTACATGTGTATATATAACATTTGGCTCCTAAAAGAATCCTTACTTCATATTTATTACATACTTTTCCTGAGTAAAGACTGATTTTTAGAGAGCACCAAGATACATTTCTGTACAGGTTACAAAAGCTGCTTAACTTGACCTTAATGAATAAACTCTGCATATTGCTCAACAGTCTACAGTTAACAAGATAAATACCTGCAGAATCAGGGCATAAGTAATGGAAGTGTGACTTGGAGTGATATCTTTAAAATTAAAAAGAACCAGAAAAGGATTACTAAATGAAAACATTCCTGAATGTTAGGGAAATTCAGATATTGATGTGGATTTCCCGCTCACTCCCATGATAAATTCTACTTCTCTCCAATCTTGTATAAAAGGCTGGCTCTATGTCTTATTATCTATTTCATAGCAAAGACTCTCTAATTTTGCACAACCTTTTCATAATATTAATTTTTTCTTTTGTTTGATAGCAGATAATTTGCTCTGTCTTTAATGTATACTTTCCTCCACAATATGGTCTGTGTTCTGAAGTGTTCTTTTATTCATTTGAATAATTATCCAGCAGCCATATTAGGAAAAATCTATTGGACCATCTATCAAAGTCATCCACCTACCTAAATCTATTGGTATCTGGCAGTGAGAGTTTGGGAGATACTAAGCTATAAATTATTAGGCCAATTTGTTGTTCTGTATTTATTTCATCAAACATTCTACAAATAAATTAACGGGAATCCTATGCTGATTCTGCCTTTTACAATTTCTTTAAATTTTAATAAGCCAAGAGGTAAACAAAGAGTAATACTTGCAACGTCAATGCTCAAAAACATATTGCTGGCCACGATTACAGAAACTGTTGGGTTTTTTTAACTGGGTAGTCTTTTAATCAAAACGTAAGACTTTCAAAACTTCAGAAATCTACAGTAATAGGGGACATATGCTTTTTATTCAATTACCTGTTAGCTTAAAAAAAAAAAATCCTAGTAAACTTTAAAGAAAAAATAAGCAAATTATAATCCAATGCGTAGGTCAACAGACAATACTAAATGTAAATTTTCTCTACTGATTCGTAGAGAGAGAGAGATGAAATTTTTACATGACTGATGTGACCTTATCTTCCAAAACTAGCCTTAGCTTGTACTTTTTAAAAAAGTTAATTTAGATTTCTGGAGTACCAGGGGACTGGCCAATCTGCCATAGATAGCATAGGAGGCATATATAGGCGTATCCTATAGTTATCTTACATATCCACTTCTATGTCCAAGACTCTTGGGTAGACGATGTCTGGGGCCAAACATTGGATGATTTTTTATACTGTCTACATGTGTTTGCTTGAACCAAAGTAGTTTTGGCTCCTTTCCAGAGTTAGAAAGGTGTAGTCTCAGATCTAAATCCTATTGTGTAGCAATCCTAGAGATTCTCCAAGAATTTCCTGTGAGAGATATGACTTATTCAAATAGTTTAAAGACTCCTGGTTCTTCTCCATTGATCTCCAAAAGACAAGTCTGCCTTTGAAAGACAGAGTTGACCATCTGGCTTCTTCTAACACCTTCTCCTATCTGATACTGACAAGATTAATGAACTGTGATTCCAGAAATCACCCAGATTTTGTTATTACAAAACATAAAAGTAACTGGATAAAGAATTCTAAGCAGAAAGTTCTCTTCTTTATGTCTAGGTATCTGCACAGCTCTGTAGGCACACTGTATAAATGTATGTTGGATATAATGAAACTTGCATATTATGTATTTTTATATATATACACACACATATGCTGCATAGTATGAATTTTATACTAACTGGTTTTTAGTCACAAACAACATTTTAGGCTTGGTTAATTTCTCCTATAAACAGGTATTAAGGGTTTCTACTCCTCCCACAGCAGTCTCTGTGCTCTGACACTGCCCTCCAACCCTTC
>VYZV01037637.1:18267-43055 GCA_013401275.1 Pandion haliaetus | reverse complement strand
GTGAGGCCTGGTATTAATTACTTCGTTTTTTTTTTTTTTGCATAAAACACCAACAAGGCCCAAACATCACATTTCAGATCTAAGCCAGCCTCCTAAGAGGTGAGGTGGGAAGTATATGCAGTGAAATTAGCACCAGCATATTTTTTCCCTTTTTTATTAGTCTTCTCCAATTCAGCACCTCTCTCCATTAGGCACAGAGAATTCAAGAATGAAGGCCACCTGGCGAGCTTACAGAAACCTGACTATCGTTCTGGCATGACAATACACAGGCAAATAATTTGGATAAAGCCTCTGGTAATGAGGAGGAAGAATTGCAAGGTGGTACATCTGAAACTTAATTTCACAAGTTACACTTCTTGTGTAGGAGCAAGGATGACTGCATCATCAGAAAGGACTGATACTTAGCAAGTGTGGTCCCCTTCAGATATTTTGGCAATTTGATACGCTTGACTATTCAATTTCCATCTACTTACAGGTCTTCAAGCAGGTTCTAGTTTTAGTGCTGTTGCTCAATTACTCTTTACTCTTGTATTTTGACATTCCATTTTCTTTTCAATGGTACTCTACCTACTTTTTGCTTTATTTCTTGGGGGTTTTTCTCCCTTACAATCTAGAGAATTAAAATCTGCCCATTTTCTCATTATCTAGTTTCGCCTTTTCCTTTTGCAGATTCCCTCTACTTTCCACCACCTTCCTTACCCTTATGCACAATTCTGTGTGATTCGCCTTCTCTCCCTCCTGATTTCTACTTTTCTTCATTTCCTATTAGCACTATCTATTCCATTTTCTTTTCCTTCATTTTTGTCTAGTTTCTTTTATTTCCCATTTCCTTTTGTGTGTATTTTTTTTTTTTTGAGGCTCTCCATTATACCTCACTCTCCATTGTACACACAGATTAGCATTAGAGAGCGTGGAATAAGAAAATAAATGAAATGAAGCCTGATGGTCAAAGCACTGGGGATCCGGTTGTCTCTTAGGCATTTCTTTTCCACATTTCTCTCCAGCTTGATGATCGTTTTATTCCTCAATGTCCTTCACAGTTTTCCAATTGCATCAGTTGTTTTTGCTTGAGGTAAGCACTGTTTATTTAACAAGAAGTGTTTTGCTTCTGCATATAAAATTGTGAAAAAGGCGCAACTATTAGCTATGGATGAACAGATAGGTTTTGCCTTTTTGTGCCAGATTTCTTAATTCCAAGGTTCAGAGGTTTATGACTTGTTTCTTGTAGTTCCAGATCAGCGGTCAGGATGCCCTAGCATTCAGCTGGAAGGATCTATGTCTTTAAATATTTTTTTGTATTTTGCTATTTCAGACAACTCTGTAACATTTATGTCAAGCATCGATATTTTAATAAACCCATAGCAGCCATGAGGATCTTAACTTCTTTATAACCTTTTTTGTAAACCAGGTAAGCATTCTGTCTCCTCCAAGGAAGCTGCAGAATATCAGAAGGATATTAAATATATTAGCATAAGTCAATGTCAAAGATACAGAGCAGATTCTTCACAAAATGTAGTTTAACAAGCTAAGAAGTAATATGTTATAGATAACTATGAAGTAAAAAGTAGAATGTGTAGTAAAGAGTCATTGCTACGTGCTCCTACTCAGAAAAGCTTGTTTTGCACTTGGCTGCTTCTAGAGATGCTAGAAACAGCACAGAGCTGCTCTGTTTCTGTACCCGAGTTTCTAATCTCTTCCCATAGTTATGGAAAAGAAAAAAAGTCTTAGGATACTACTGGTTTAAGCATAACAAGATTATGTTCCTCTGTGAAGATGCACACTTCAATGGATGTTGGATTTTAAGATGCTTATGTATACTTCTGGATTATGTGATGAGCAGAAGCTAAGAGATACTACCAAGATTCATGGAGTCAGAGAATGTAGCTGTATTGTAACTTTACAATGAGATTTTTGAAGTCACATTATTGTTTTTTTTCTTTTCTAAAAAAAGTAGTAAAGCTTGGCATAATTAGCAGTATACTGTATTTTCCAGTGCAACATCTCATTGAATTTCTGTAGATGAACTACATAGAGCTGTACTAACCAAACAATCTTGTTTCTATAACCTTGGTCTTCTATATTGTAAATTCCTGACAATACAGACCTGCTATATTTATGTCTATTATGGTGATTATCAAGCACATAATGAGTAACAGCAAATAGATTGGGTCAGCATTCAAAAGGTAATCTAAGGCAACCCACCCACTTGCTGATGCAACAGAAAGATGTATTTTTGCTGAAGAAACCAAATCCCGAAGGGACTGTATGAACGTAACAGTAATGCGAGAAGTTATTCTAAAATTCTAATATATAATTAAACATCACATTCTTTAAAAAAACCAAAACAACAAAACCAGGATAAATTCACCAGAGCTAAGGAGACCTGAGAATATAAACTAAGTAATTTTTGGCTGATGGTTATTACCATTTGAAAGTTTTTCTATAGCCTGCGTAAAAAGGAAAGGTAGTCTTAGCCACCTCCTTAGGACTGTAGGCCATAACAATTCCTCTCATGCTAAATAGTCTTTCCATAGGAATGAAAGGTGTGATTTGTGTCACCTAGCTTGATGGCAGTTGCCAATACAAAGGAGACCCATGCCATTTCATATGTCATATAGTATCTTCTCTGGCCTCCACATGGATCTATTGTACCTTGCAAGCTGCTCCAGGTGGACATCTCGGGTACTGTAGGCCACAGGCATCAGGCACCTATACTTAGGCAACTGAACAGTTACCTACATCTTCACTAAATACCAGGGAATCTTACATACCCAGCTCACATGCAGATGCATAAATATTGGCATAAATATTTAAGTTTAGGCTCTGAATTTGAAATATGGCTCTGAATTTAAAGCTGAATTTAACCCCGAATTACAGACGGTTAATCCTCCTCTTCATGTTATATCCCAGTGTTTACATCACACAGAAAAGACACTATTAGTTTGCAAGCTCTTGGGGTTCAAGTCTGTTGCCTAAACTTACACACCTGATATGGCCTGGAATCATAGAATCATTTAGGTTGGAAAAGACCTTTAAGATCATCGAGTCCAACCATCAACCAAGCCCACTAAACCATGTCCTGAAATGCCCTGTCTACACGCTTTTTGAATACCTCCAGGGATGGTGACTCCACCACTTCCCTGGGCAGCCTGTTCCAATGTCTGACAACCCTTTCAGTAAAGAAATTTTTCCTAATATCCAATCTAAACTTCCCCTGCTGCAACTTGAGGCCATTTCCTCTCGTCCTATCACCAGCCACTTGACAGAAGAGACCAGCACTCACCTCACTACAACCTCCTTTCAGGTAGTTGAAGAGAGCGATAAGGTCCCCCCTCAGCCTCCTTTTCTCCAGGCTAAACAACCCCAGTTCCCTCAGCCGCTCCTCACTAGACTTGTGCTCCAGGCCCCTCACCAGCTTCGTTGCCCTTCTCTGGACACGCTCCAGCACCTCCATGTCCTTCCTGTAGTGAGGGGCCCAAAACTGAACACAGGACTCAAGGTGCAGCCTCACCAGTGCCGAGTACAGGGGGACGATCACTTCCCTGCTCCTGCTGGCCACACTGTTTCTGATACAGGCCAGGATGCCGTTGGCCTTCTTGGCTGCCTGGGCACACTGCTGGCTCATATTCAGCCTACTGTCAACCAGCACCCCCAGGTCCTTTTCCACAGGGCAGCTCTCCAGCCACCCTTCCCCAAGCCTATAGCATTGCATGGGATTGTTGCGACTGAAGTGCCCGACACTTGGTCTTGTTGAACCTTATGTCTGAAACACCCCCGTGGCAGTGACAGGTACAGCTTAGGAGCGAGAGGAGATCCATGCCTTTCTGAGGTGTTAGTCCAAGGCCATGCGAGCATCTCAAGCAGCATGTTGGGGCAACTGAACTGCACCACACGCATTATTAGCTCACTGCTGGGAGTGGCTCTTCAGAGATGAAGCACAGTAGTAAGGCAATGCCTATGCAAGTTTATGATGCATTCACTGAATAAAAGGATGTCTGAAACGTTTCTGTTCCTCCTTCAGTGCATTTGCCTCTGTCAGATTTACAGTCCCTGAGAAAACAGGGGAAAAAGACAAGCATAGTTGCAAGGCATCTCAAAACTGAATAAAAAGTAGGATATAATAGGAAGAAATATTTACATCCTCTGGGTTTGAGATGTGTTAAAATACTCAAAATAGCGGACAGAATTGTATCAAAGGTTGTGTTCTTGCATTTGTTCCCTAAATTATTGTCTGTAGTTTTGGTCAAACAGTGCAGGTATTTTTCAAGTAAGTGCACCTGATCTTCAGGGTCTGCAGCCTCTTTATAGCTGCTAGCCTCCACTAACTCTCTGGTTATATAGACCTAAAATGCCAACTAACATTAAAAGGTATATTATTTTTATTACAGAATGATGGAGGTGAACTCTCATGGAAGTTTCAGTGGGATATACTGCAAATAAAATAATTTAGAAAAAGTAAGATAAAACTTCCAGAATTTTCAGACCATTCATCTAACAAGCTCCATACGTATGTCAAAATATGATGAGACGGTTGGCAGACCATAACACGGCAAGGCACTCTGTTATGTATTGTTGCATCACCCAATGCTTGTTCAAAGAATTAATAGTAACAGTTGCTGTATTTGATCCAGAGCTGGTAGCCAAAAGGAAGGTTTCCTTATGTTATGCTCTTAAGCTAAAGTCTCACCATATTTAAATTGTTTAAATTATTTAAATTCATAATACATTGACTCTGCTGGGGTCAGAATTATGTCTTTCTTCATGAGGATTTAATATCAGTGTTTCCTTGATTACTGATGGTTGCTTGCAACAACTGAACTGTCACAGGTAGAGTAGTTTTTTCTGCATTTAAAGAAGTTAACAATTCCAGTGCCTTATAAAATACTGTGCAACAAATTACTAATATTTGGCTTTTCTGGTAACCACTGAAGTAAGAGAAGTCAAAGAATTATAGATATTTTAATTATTTTTGGCTTCTCAGTGGACATTTACTTCAAGTTCACATAAGGTACACTAAGTGATAGAGGCTTATCTATCTAAGTGCGTCAATATGCATTAACCTCACAAGTAATCACTGTAATATTCAGAGCTGAGTAAATGCAGGGCAATACAGGATACATACAATTCACCGAGTTTAACCCTCTGCTTTGGTCAGTCTGGATCAGCTTTAAAGACTACCCTGGACTGATCAGTCACGTTATCAGGATTATTTGCTTTCTGGTAATGTCAGAGATCAATGAGGACTGAAACCCGGTTATGGCAGGCACTGTGCCTCCTTTCCTTTATAGCTGATCTCTGCAGTAGTGCTTCCAGACTTCAAAGGCAAGATCATCTAACTCTTCTTGTAAAATAGGCCAAAGTCTACCCAGAGAGTGCAAAAACATGTGTAAAATTGGATACAAACTGACAAGGTCTTTAGATGTACTGTAGGTAGTGAAAGAACTCTGAAAACATGAAATATGTTACTGAGGCTGGAGCCTGTAAAATTGCTGTGGTTTTGCCAACATAACATTCTCCTACAGACTTGGAAACACACAGAAATTTAAATATTATAGAACAAAACTAGGATAAAATGAACCAAAAAAATTAGGATTTTATGCACTTTTGGTGAATTATATTTTTAGGATCAATCCAACTGATAAATTTCCAAGATTACACAATGAAAGGGTTCCTACTTAATTTGAGTACTTAATTAGCCAATGTGGTGGGTTGACCCTGGCCAGCAGCCAAACACCCAGCCACCCACTCACTCGCTCCTCTCTTCTGTGGGATGGGGAGAAAGTAGAAGGAAGGTGAGAAGACTCATAGACTGAGGTAATGGCATTCTAACAGGGAAAACAAAAGTTGCACATGCAAGCAAAGCAAAATAAGGAATTAATTCACTACCTCCCATTGGCCAGCAGATGTCCAGCCTCTTCCTGGGAAGCAAGGCCTCTGCACACACAATAGTTACTTGGGAAGACAAACGCCGTAACTCTGAACATCCCGCCTTCCTCCTTATTTCCCCCAGCTTTTATTGCTGAGCCCAATGTCACGTGGTCTGGGATATCCCTTTGGTCAGTGGGGGTCAGCTGTCCCAGCTGTGTCACCCTGCAACCTCTTGCGCTCCCCCAGCCTATACTTACTGGGGTAAGGAAGCGGGGAGAAAGCCTTGACGCTGTGCAAGCACTGTTCAGCAAGAGCCAAACCACTGGTGTGTTATCAACACTGTTTCAGCCACAAATCCAAAGTACAGCGCTGCACAGGCTGCTGTGATGAAAATTAACTCCATTCCAAGCAGACCCAGTACAGCCAAACCTAAGAAAAGTTAGAACTTTTCTGAGTGGCTGCATAGTAAATACACAATAAAGACTAATTCAAGTGTAACTGCGTTGATGAACTGTGGAAGGAAGAAGAGTCTAGAAGAGTCAACAACTACCAGTAAATAAGGACTTAACTGAGGATCCCATTGTCCAACAAACTGCATACTGCAAGAGCTTCAGTGACCCCACAAGAAGGGAGGGGAGGAGAAAGCAAATTGTTTCATGAAGGTGAAGGATCTCATCATCATGCAATAATACAGAATTGGCAATTACACCCATCCTGTGGGGAGAAAAGAAGGGGGCTGTAATACAAGAAGGGTAATTAGAAGTCTAACAATTTCTTGAAAACATTGCAATGTGAACAGTACGTGCAAATTCTTCCTTCTAATGAAGAGGAATTATCAAGCCAGTAAGTCAGGCATGTTGTTTTGAAGTTCTTCCAGTTTTGAGCAGTTTCCATAGATCTAGGCACACTCCCTGCTTTTTACAGTTTTACGAGAGAAGGTGGTGATTCTCTTTACATTAACATTTCCCACAGACCCAACCACAAGTGAGTTCACTCACCCACTTGTGCAAATGGAAGTGGGTTTTCAAGCCTGGTGTTTTATGCAAAAAAGTTCTGGAACCCTCCTTTGGCCTGGAATCCATTCAAGTGTCACACAGGACAAAAATTTTGCCATTAAAAAAAAAGATAAAAAATCATCTTTTCTTTGACGCTCTGTACCTCAGATCGTTCTCTTCAAGAACTTGGCTTACCCTGTTGTCAATGCAGATTAAGTTTGGTCACTGTTTTGGATTTCTTGCTATGCACAAGAAGTTTTCTCACTATTTTTTTTGTAAACTCTTCCAAGAATTAATCTGGCAGGGTGCTGACCATTCTGGCCTGATCCAGAAAAACACTTAAGCCTGTCTTTAAGCACCAGAGTAGTTCTAACCAGATTGAGCTCATAATACTATTGTTTTACAAGATGGTGAAATATCTGTTTACTCATTAAAGTCTGAATATTAAGATTCAAGATTGCTCGTTATATCTATTACAGATGTTTTCTCCTCATAAATGACAATCAAAATTTCATTTGTTTGATGTTTATATCTTTGCTCAGTTCTCTACTCTATTGGATAACTTGCAGTGAAAAATTCCAGGCTCTTCTTGAACAATTTATTGTTCTTTTCTCTTTCTTCATTATTATTAATGGGAAATTCCAAACTTTTCAGATAAGATTTATATAGTCTTTCAAATGGGTCAGAACAAGAGAATATCAGAAATGTTTAAAAAGCCTGTTTTGCAATTTATAGCTTTATTAAAAAAAAAAAAAAACCAAACCAAAAGCTTCAGCTGCTTTGAAAAGTATAAAATTGCCAAAACCTCTGAGACTGATGCACCACAAAGGAATCTGTCTTGCAAACATTTATGTGCCCAATTAATTTTAAGCACATGAGTAGCACACCACACTGTATACTTTCATTAATGACCTGGATAATAGGAGACAGAACATGACTATTATGCTTTCAGATGACACCATAAGAGGAGAATTAACAATGTCATGTCATTAAAAAAAGTTAGGCTTTATATTTGCTGCATAATAATAGATATATTTCAGTTTTTAAAGGGAGTTTTCTGCTCTTACTTTTAAATTAAATGTAATTAAATTGGGGACCATAATGATCTTTCAACATGAAAAACCTCAGATTGAATATTTTTTAAGAGCTCAGCACTGCATTTAGCAAAAATCTATTAATCTGAAAAATCCTGTCCATTTCTAATCTTCAGTGACTATCATTTCTTGCAGCAAAAGTTACCTCTACATCCTTATTCGCTCTCAGGGTCAAAGCCTGTAGGGTCCTGACTGATACAAGAGATGACAGCAATAGTGTCTTTCTGCCTTTTACAAGACTTTTCTGACTATTTCTCTGAACTCAGAATTATTCATGTTTATTCATAATTTCTCACCCAGAAATTAAATTGCTGTTTCTTACCAGAAGACCACTTTCAAGTTCAAGCTCCATGTCATGAAGTCATCTCACACCTTTTGAGGCTTCAGTGCTAGAAGAACAAGCTGAGTAACGCCATCCAGTCACTTGTTGACACAGGTTGCATATCACAAATTCCTTCCGTAAACTTTTTAAAATCCATAACAGAAGGGGTAAATTTATTTGCCCCAACTACCTGCAACCTTGCAGTCTGCTCTCTATTCTTGACTCTTGCAAAGGCCATGGGTCTCTTTCTAATGCCCAACATAAGTTAGTCACAGCTTGTTCATATCCAGTTGTCCTTAAGCTATTCTTTAGTTTAATTAGCTCTTTTCCCTCTTTGGTAGTCACTCTCTTTATACAGCTAGAGATAGAAATTATCTCCTTTTCCAGGCAATCTATTTAGATGCTCCTGTAATTGATCATCTTCTCATCTTATTACCATGACTGTGTTCCAGATTGTGCTTATTTTTCTTAAACACATATGACTCAAACTGCATAGTGTTTCAAGCAAGTCAAGCATTTTTCTTCTTGTATGACATTCTGATTCTCCCTGTCCTGGGGATACTTCTAAGCTTTGCGTCAGTGGATTTTATTGGAAATGTCCACTTATTTCTTCTGTACTCGTGAATATTTTTTTGCCTTGGATAGTCTATTTAATCAAGGGAAAATTCATTCAATCATTTATTTTTTCTGGATCCTCACGTTTATTTTTGTCTCTAGAAGGAACTGAAAGTAGTGGCTTCTGGATACAAAACCACTGTGACTTTGGTCATATAAAACTGATAGATTACCTCTCTTTATAAATCATTATAACAGTCCAGCTTACTTGCATGGGTTGACATTAGAGCATACACATTAAAACACTAAAGTCTATCAACAGTATGGTATCTTCAGTGATATTTTCTGGCCCAGGATTCATCATCTTTTTTTACTCACTTTTGGGACAAGGTATGGCTTTTCATAAGACTTTGCTCAAGATTTTGGCTGTGCCTTTTTGAAAAGCTGAGTGTTTGCATTAATAAGCTTAGTATCTAAAAGTGTGCTGTACGGTTTATAGTACTAAAAGCTTACATTTATTAGCTCAAAGAGTTAAAATGGGAAGGAGTGAAAAAGATGGAGCCAGACTCTTCTCAGTGTAACTCAGTGACAGGATGAGAAGCATTGCAACACAAGAAATTCCATTTCAAAAAAGAAAAAACCTTTTTTTTTACTGTGAAGGTGATCAAACACTGAGCAGGTTGTCCAGAAAACTTGCGGAGTCTCCATCCTTGGAGATGTTCAAAATCCAGCTGGACACAAAGCTCTTTGCAAGTGAGTCTAACTGGCCCTACTTGGAGCAGGTGGGTTGGACTAAGCAATCTCCAGAGATCTCTGACAACTTCAGCCGTACTGTGAGCTGGTGACTCCGTGAAACCTGACTCTTCATTGCCAATGCTGAAATACCCAACTAGGATGTGGACAAGTGTCTTTCAAAAGCTACAGCAGTAGAACATTTGGTCATCTTACAAATTGTAGCTGCTCTAACAAGGAAGACTGATAGGAAACCCAACAGCAAAAAGAAATGAGCATTCTGCTGGGATAGTAGATACTGACCCTAGGATTGTTTATATGTTTATGTTAGACAGTCACTGAATAACATAAAACCAGTTTCCATATTCCTTGCCAGTGAATACTGAGTAAACTGAAGAGTCAGGCTTCCTCATGCTTCCTCTCCTTCCAGCCACCATAACATCCTCATTCGTAGGTGCACAATGTTTTAGCATCACCAACAGAGGTAAGGTATGACCCGTTTTACTTCTTCCTTCCCTCTTCAGCTGCCAGACAGCTTGGTGGTTAGCTTACTTTCTTAGACTACAAGATAACTTTCCAGTCCCTTCAATCCTATTTGTTAGGTAAACACCTTAACCGTGAAACTGTGAAACTTCTATAAAAAAGACATTGCTGCTGCTCCATTGGTTGATGCATAGGGACTTAAGATACTAAAATCTGAGTGCTGACTAAGGAAGTCTTAATTTGAGCAAGACTAGATGTTTAATATCATAGACAAGTCTTGAGCTTTTTTCTGAGTGATAAGCATAAAAGCTTATAAATCAGTTAAATTGTTTTTTGTTTTAATTATTCTTTACTAAATGTATATAATACAGCAAAGAAACTAAGAGTTCAAGCACCTGTCATAAATAAATTATATAGGAAATATGTGTATATATAATCATAGTTTGTGTCCTCTAAAAATAATTTTTGTTACGGAACAGTGAAAACAAACACAGAATCAAAACCACAAAAAACGGGAAAGAACAGGCAGAGATGAAAAGATAACAAGTAAGATTAATGTAATTTGCAGTGTATTAGTCTGCTATCTGATACTCAACCTGAGAGTGTGTTCTGTAACACTGAACTACAACTCAACTGATCTGACTGGAATAAATGGGTCAGTCAGTTTGTAACAACCCAAAAGCGCAGTCATAACTGGTCTTATTTACACTGAGCGGGTATTCTTCTGTACAAAGCTTCTCACTTCTGATAGAAAATGTTAACATTGCATCATAAAATAGTTCTTAATAGTAATAAGGGATATTATTTGCATCTTACGCTTAATATTCTTTACAAACATGAAAGTAAAATAAAAAGAATAATCAATTTCCCAATTTCTATTTTGTAGGTATCACTAATCTTCTTGTAGAATAAGATTTTACAGAAAATAATTATCTTTTTCAGTCATTAACTTTTCCTTAGTCAAGAATATTTGTCAAAATGTGTCTGGCTAAAGTCACAAGACCAAGGGTATCAGTTTTCAAAAGCACTGTGCTGTACAGCCCTGCCAGCTTATTTGGAAACAACACAAGAATCTCTAATAGGGCACTATGTAACAACAACAAAACCCTTAACCTAAAAGTGCTATGTCACCTTTGAAAATAGGACTAAACTCACTCGGCTGGTACCACTAGAGCCTCTAGTGGATTTTATTTTTTTACATTGCAAAATTATAGTGCAAATACCAAATTCTGTGGTTGATAGACCTGGTATTCTACTGGAGAAACAGTGAAATTTCATGGCTTCAAAATAACTGCCTCAATCTAAATACTATCATCATGACATGCTCTCCTGAGGACCTGAAATTTTTTTCTCTGTATGGAAGACTCTTCGCCACTTACTTAGAAGTAACCTTTCACGCTGTGCTCAGGTTTTGATGGAAGACTATGGCTTTGTCTGGAAACTGGAAGTGCTTTGATGACAAAAATATGCATCTTTATTATAAATATAAGGAGCTGGATTCAGCTGTGCACACATAAGCTGCTCTTGTCAGTTTACATGCAGCAGGACTTACTGTCTAGCATGTAGATGCTGCTTGAGTAAGGCACTTTTTTCCCCTACACTCTCGTCTCACCCGCCAGCCTAATGTAGATGTCTCAGATGTTGTAAAGCATCTCAAATAGCTATGTCTACATCTGTAGGCAACTGAATGGAGCCCAAGCAATGGGATTCAGATTCAGACATCTGAACTTAGATGTCTACCATATAAAGTATCTATAAGTGAGCTAGATGTCTAAGCTTCTATTATAACCAGTGGAGATCTACCCAATATGACTGCAGCCTAGAGCAGTCTCACCACCTTACAGTAGACACCTAGGTCAGTTACTTATGTACAGGCTGCATTTATGATGCCCAGGGTATTCCACCTGGCTCCAGCCACCTCCCCAGAAGGCCAAGGAGCTCCCACAGATCCTGCATCACATCTGCCAGTCAGAGCAGTTGTCTCAAATGCCATCTGAAGTGGCAGCAGACGCTTAAGTGTGGACAACTGAATCAAGTGCATGTATTTTGTTTGCTTACGTAGGTCATACATAGACACCTATACTGTAGACATCTCAATTTTGATGCCTGCATCTGAATCTGAATCTAAATCCCAACAGGAATTTTGACTTGACATCTAATACTAAGCATAAATTTCTATAACTGGAAAGAAAGTATTTTCCAAGCCAGCGTATTAAACAGAACTCTATTACAAAAAGCTTAAAGGAAGTCAGTGGTAAAACCCCTAGATTTTTACTATATACCTAGAGCTAGATACTTAGAAGCTTTGCAAAATCCAGTGCTGCATATCTATGCACTTTGGTCCTTCAGTATATTAAGTGATGACATCAAATGACCTAGTATGTAACAGTCTGCAAGCATAGGACTCAAAAAAATCTTCTGCATTCTTCTGAATAAAATTAATTTTACAGTAAAGTAAATACATTGGCAGGAATAGATGATTTTGGTGAAATACTTCAGAATTTAAAAGCAAGAATATTGACATGATGATTGCACAATACCGTTACGATACAGTGCAATTACATGCAAAAGGGGTTTTGTGCATCTCAGTCATTATATTAAATTGGCACATTTTCTCTTAGACTGATTTTACATATTTTAAAAAATTTGTTAATGCTTTCTTATAGTACATCAAATTATCCCAGAAAATGCATGGTCACATTTGGAAGCATCAAATTTCTTTTGCAAAATTCCTTTCACATTTTAAGAAAAGATTTTATTTTACTTACTGTGTTTTAGAGTAATTAATCACAATAAGAAGAAAACTGGGATTCTTCTTCACATGTCAGTGGCTGGCCACACTTCAGTTTTCAAAGCAGAAAAGCCCTAATTAAGAAACAACTGTGCACTTATAAATGACAGATAAAAGCTAGCAGGAAAACTGAAAAGGCAGCCTAGTGGGTTTTTTGGATTTTTCTCAGCAGATTTCTTTGAGGATTTTTCATTTTGGGAGTTCATCACTGAATCTTTTTTTCATCATACATACTTTGAACAAAATCACTATGATTTTCAACAGTCTATTTATTGTGCTACACATCACAATTAGTAATTTAGAAAAATTAACAGTTTCTCTAGAACACATTATCAAAGAACATGTATAACTCTTATTTACCAGAAGGGTTTTTTTCTCCCACAAAATCCACTGATGCACATCCAAGAAACCCCTGGGCAGAGCCTGCTGAAGATCTTTTGCACTTCATGTATAAGACTACTCAATTCAAATAATGTGTGCAATGCTGAACCTAAAAGGCATTAATGCCAGAAACAACAACTGCACTATATCAAGCCCAGGAAAAAGTAATGGGACTAGAAAGGGAGATTTTCCAAAAATCAGAGTTTTTATTTCATCTGTAATATCGTTGATAAATGGAAACGCTACCATGCAAAATCTCAGCACTTTTTTGGCCGGAAAGGCACTCATGCTAATATAATGAGTCTGGATTACAGAGGTTTGCCAAGCTTAGATCATGTATAGATTAATAATGATGTCTTTTAATGTCTTAATGATCTCTTAATGAAATACATTTATAATGCTACGATTTGGTGAGGACTCACTAAACATTTTTCATATCAGAACATGATGTTCAAAGCTAGGTTCTTAATAATAATTAACACATGTACTGTGCTTTTTTTCTTCAAAGTGCTCCAAGAACATTAGCAATTAGTTAAAAACCCATGTGCTGAGTGTACACTATCTGTTTAGGCTCTAAGAGGCCCACAACAATCAAACTGGATCTAGCCAGGAAAGTCCAAGCAGAAAATAGTAAATTATTCTGTGTTCTAAAGAATTTTAGATCAAGGCAGGAAAGACACGTCACAAGATAAATTAAATGCAGGTGGCAGCCACTTCATACAAATACTATTAGACAAATAAT
The DNA here is from genome assembly GCA_013401275.1 of Pandion haliaetus. Taxonomy (NCBI): domain Eukaryota; kingdom Metazoa; phylum Chordata; class Aves; order Accipitriformes; family Pandionidae; genus Pandion; species Pandion haliaetus. Next base: position 29,092 of record VYZV01037637.1, on the reverse strand, counting down.
ATAAACATACACTACACTTTAAAAAATTTATTCAGAATATTAAAGCTTAATTAATTTTTTCTAAAAGGAAGTGAAAGAAAAGGCAACCTCTGAAGCAGAAGACTCCCCCAAACCATCCAAAACCTCTTATTTTGCTAATTTCTGTTCTCAGCATCCAAAGTGAGGATTTTAGCATAAGTAACCAGAGGCTTGTGGTGCTGATTCAAAACTTGCTAATACCCAGTATCTGCAAGCTATAACAAAACCCTACATAAATCATACTCATTTGCTCCTGTGGCTGATATCTGGCAGCACGGGGGTTAACTGAACAAATAAGAGATTGCAGCTGGCTAAGTTGCTAGGGCTTATCATCTGCCAGACAAGTACAGATAGGAAAAGAAATTGGAGATCAGTTGTAGCCAAGCAAGACTCAGTTTGAGTATGCAGAGAACATGGTAGCTTGGGAAGAGAGGTTTTCCTTCTCAGATTTACAATAATATGTCCCCCAAACCAGGGAAAACCTTATTCTGAGAAATTCCCTTCAGTGCTAGAATAAAAGAATTGTTTCACAGCATTGTAGTGGTTTGGATGGAAGAATTAACTAACTCATGATAACGGGAGTTCAGAGACTTTGTTTTATATCTGGGAATATTACAGAATTTTGATTTTCACAAATAATTCAAATACATTTTTGAAAACTCATGCAAGAAGCTAGCTGTATATAAAAATCTGGGCTTTCTAGCCAGGCTAGATTTTAAGGTTGTTTCAATACCTAATGCAACCAATGTCCTTGTTTTCTAAGCAGAGACAACAGCAATTCCTACATTCACAGGGATATTGTGAACATAAACATATAAAAGGTTCATCAGTAATAGGGTTATGTGCTTAAAATAAATCTGTAGTTAGATTTAGTCAGTTGAAGATGTGAAAGATTTGGTTGCCTGCTCATGATCTCAGTTTCAAGGAGAAAAAAAAAATCCTACATGTTTATATTTAGTTGAATTTGAATTTCAGCAGTCAAAAAGTGTTAATTTTTATCTCTTCTAGGTTTGCCATTTTTCAGCAATCTAAGATTTAAAATAAACAAGAAATACTGCAAGCTTAATTAATATGAAGCCCTATGAAAATATTCTAATATTAAACCCAGTATGTTTTATGGTTTTTTCTATTTTATTTAAGAAAGGAAGAATTTAGGGGGCATGGAGAATTTGGTGATCAAAAGAATGGCATGAGATATTCAAATAATAAAGAACTGGTTGTAACAAAGGAAACACCTTCAGTAAAGGTCAGAAGCTGAAAGTCTTGATTGTTTACACATTGCACTCAGTTGGACTTCTTCCAGCTATATACCGGAGTATCACTTTATCTTATGTTAATTTTTTGGCAAATGTCAGCATGATGCTTGTGAGGTCTTCAGTAATAAGAACTAGAAAAAGCTGATAGCAAATTCTTGGAACACACTTGATGGCACAAGAGAAATACAAGGGAAGGGGAGAAGGTTTAAAAATTCAGAGCAAGGCTATGGGATCTCAAGCTGCTGACTTCTGAGTCTGAGGAAAGAAGTGACCAATTTCCATTCTTTTTCTTGGAAGCCACAGCGAGGCCAAGTTTCATGGAGCAAGCCTTGCCCTCCAGTAACCACCTCCCTCCTGCCTGCCGAAGCATCAGTCTACCCAGTAAGGCAAGCAATTCCAATAGACCTCTGAAATCTAAGGCAGGAAATTCCTTTCAGCACAGCTTTCAGCAATGAAACGGACTGTCAAAACATCTTCCCAGAGGATTACAGGGCTCCTGCCCAAGAATTAGCAGAGAAAGTTCGGCACTTGCATTAGCACAATGTCCCCAGCTCCACTTACAGGCGTAACAAGGGCAGCTTTAACACACATTTATGCTGAGGCTAGCTAACACTTTCAAACTCAGTGCAAGAATGTCACTTTTGTAATATAGGCTATTAAGAACTAATAAAAATACATCAAATGTAAGAAAATGCTTCTTGCTGTTTAAAGCACAATCTAGTGCGTGTCCTTCCCAGCTTGTAAATGGAATATGCAGTCTTTTTTATTTCTGTCCCATGTCTTACCTAATTTTGTTAAAGACCTCCTTATAGTCTTCCCCAAAACCCCAACCCAATGCATATGCAGTCACATTCTGCATGTACAGGTGTCAGTGGGCAGAGGACGTATGCATATACGTGTCTTTTGAACTCTTTCAGCCATAGTAACTTGGTGAACTTATTGGCCAATTTGGAAATGTTAATTCTAGAGGCTTTTTTAGTTCAATTGATAATGTGGTGCTCCTCACTGGAATTCACTTAATGATGGCTGACTGCCAGGATAGGATTCAGTTGCATAAACATATGTGAAAGTGCTAGCCAAGATGTCCTACTGCATGTCACTGTGTCCTGAGATGTTCGGACACCAGCTGCCAGACCAGAAAGTGCCTGATAAGTCTGTCTCATCTGTGCCAGACACCTGCAGATGTCTTAGGTGCACAAGAACATCTCAAATAGCACTAGATGCCTATGTTTAGGCAGCTGAATCCAGTTTCCAATGACTTTGCAAATAGAATGAACAGCATAACAGCCACAACAGCAAGAAAGCTGAGAGCTCAGTAGCTGCGGTAACAGCTGAACCCCACCTCTGTGCTACCTCAAAAAATCATTGTCTTGAAAATAGCAACTACTTGAAATGTACTCCCCCCAAAAAACCCCAACAGGTTCCCCAAGACTGTAATGGAAAATAACCGTAGAACATTGCAGAGTATCGCTGAAATGGAATTGTCCATTTTTATTATCTCAATATCCCTTGTAACTTAACAGGAGTTTGTTGACCGTCATGTGCCAGCAAGCCACAGACTAAAACTTGTATCATTGCTATATTTTTTGTATTTTTAAATAGGTAAGTATCCCAGAGCAGCAAACAAACAAAGACCACAACCACTAGCCTCGTGCCCTCCTGTTCTCCAAATTACATAGTAAATGCACCTGCCTTGGGGTGGCTTCTGCAAGAAGCTGCTAGAAGCTTCCCCTATATCCGATGAAGCCAATGCCAGTCAGCTCCAAGATGGACCCACTGTTGGCCAAGGCTGAGCCCATCAGCAACAGTGGTAGGACCTCTGGGATAACAGATTTAAGAAGGGGGAAAAAAACCTGCACAACTCCAGCAATTGCAGCCAAAGAGAGGAGTGAGAACATGTGAGAGAAAAAATCCTGCAAACCCCAAGGTCAGTGAAGAAGGAGGGGAGGAGGTCCTCCAGGCACCACAGCAGAAATTCCTCTGCAGCCCATGAGGAAGACCATGGTGAGGCAGGCTGTCCCCCTGCAGCCTGTGGAGGTCCATGGTGGAGCAGATACCCACCTGCAGCCCGTGGAGGACCCCACATTGGAGCAGATGAGTGCCCAAAGGAGGCTCCAGCAGGACCCCACACTGGAGCAGGCTCCTGGCAGGACCTGTGGATCCATGAAGAGAGGAGCCCACACTGGAGCAGGTTTGCTGGCAGGACTTGTGACCCCGCAGGGGACCCACGCTGGAGCAGTCTGTGCCTGAAGGACTGCAGCCCATGGAAGGGACCCACGCTGGAGCAGTTCATGAAGAACTGCAGCCTGTGGAAAGGACTGACGTTGGAGAAGTTTGTGAAGGACTGTCTCCCGTGGGAGGGACCCCATGCTGGAGCAGGGGAAGAGTGTGAGGAGTCCTGCCCCTGAAGAGGATGGAGTGGCAGATACAATGTGTGATAAACTAACCGTAACCCCCATGCCTTGTCCCCCTGCACTGCTTGTGGGGGAGGAGGTAGAGAAAATCAGGAGTGAAGTTGAGCTGGGTAAGAACGGAGGGGTGGGGGGAACGTGTTTTAAGATTTAGTTTTATTTCTCATTATCCCACTCTGATTTGATTGGTAATAAATTAAACTGATTTCCCAAAGTCGAGGGTTTTTTTGCCTGTGATGGTAATTGATGAGCGATCTCCCTGTCCTTATCTCAACCCTCAAGCATTTTTGTTATATTTTCTCTCCCTTGTCCTGCTGAGGAGGTGACTGATGGAGCAGCTTTGGTTGGCACCTGGAGTCCAGCCAGGGTCAACCCACCACAGCAACCAAGAGCCAGAACTAGCCAGTGGACCAGCTTCCTTCTGAAGAACAGGCTGGGAAGTTAAGGAGGACAACTTCATGATCTGTGCAGAAGAGAGGCTCGAATTCAAGGAGCTTTGCTTTAGGAAGGATAGAGTCAGATGAGAAATCACAGACAGGGAGCAGAGGGGAGATCAACACAGAAGACATCATAGCAGGAATCTGCCACAGGCTCTCATGTTGAAATAACTTCTGTAAAGCTTTTGACACTGTCTCCCATAACATCCTCATAGACAAATTGAAGAAGTACAGGCTAGATAAATAGGCAGTGAAGTGGACTGAAAGCTGGCTGAACTGCTGGGTTCAAAGTGCTGTCATCAGTGGCACGAAGTTCAGTTGAAGACCAGTTACTAATAGTACAGCCAGGGATTGATACTGGGACCAATACAGTTTAACCTCTGCATTCACGACCTGGATGACAGGGCAGGCTGCACCCTCAGCAAAACTGGCATGAGTGGAGGTGGAGGTACTGCCATTCAGAGGAACCTTGATGGGTTGCAGAGATGGACATAGAGGAACCTCACGCAGTTCCACAAAGGCAAGTATGAAGTCCTGCCCCAGGAAAAGGAATAACCCCCCACACCCATGCAGGCTGGGGACCAACTAGCTGGAAAGCAGCTTTGCAGAGAAGGACCTGGGGGTCCTAGTGGACAACCAGTTGACTGTAAGCCAGTAACATGCCCTTGCAGCGAGGAAGGCCAACAGTATCCTGGGGGTGGGTTAGGAAAAGCATCACCAGCAGGTTGAGAGTGGTGATGCTTCTCTTCCACTCAGCAGCAGTGAGGCCAAATCTGGAGTGCTGTGTCCAGTAATGGGCTCCCAGTGCAAAAGAGACATGGACTTACTTGGGCAAGTCTAGCAAAGGGCCACAAAGATGGGATAGAAACATCTGATCTACAAGGGAAAGCTAAGAGAGCTGGGACTGTTCAGCCTGGAGAAGAGAAATCTCTGGGAGATCTTATCAACAGGTGTAACTATCTGATGTGGGGGAGTAAAGAAGATGGAGCCAGATTCTTCCCAGTGGCACCCAGTGACATGACAAGAGGAAATGGGCACAAACAGAAATACAGGAAATTCAATTAAAAAAAAAACAACAACCAACTTTTTTACTGTGAGACTGGTCAAACACTGGAAGAGTTTGCCCATAAAATTTGTGGAGTCTCCATTCTTGGAGAGATTAAAAACCCAACTGGTCACAAAGCCCTGAGCAACCTGCTGCAGCTGACCCTGCTTTAAGCAGGGGGTTTAGTCTACATGATCTTCAGAAGTCCCTTCCAATGTCATCCATCCTGTGAGTCTGTGAATCTGTAAGTGTAGTTTAAAAGTGCAAATGAAAAAGGTGAAAAATAAACATTTTGGTTTGTCTGTCCCATGCTTTACTTCAAGAGTAAAATTCCATTTACTTACCTACACTTGTCCATGTACTCTATTCACAATTTGTGCGAGATTCAGGAGCAGGCAGGTTGACCTGTCTTTCTTTTGATGTCTAAACTTCATGTTTGTTTTGGAACTACATCTCTTTCCAAAATTACACAAGGACATAGAAAATCAAAGTCACCTACTCTGGCATATAAAGCACTGCACCAATATAATGGTGGCAGGGAAGGGAGAATGAGGATTTGAAAAGGTTAAAACTTTCTTTCGTGTAACACTGATGTACATCAAGTGAAAATTATAAGACATCACTAAATTAAAAGGCAGTGGTCACAGTATTAGATTGTATTTCACCAACAGAATACAGTTTTAGAATATGAAAAAATATTGCATTATTATCAAAGATACAGACACAACATACATAGCTTTTTAGGGGATTTAAGGTACCTAAACTTGTGCAAAAGCTGTTGTAAAAGAAAACAATTTCATACTTTTAAAATAGCTGAAGCAGAAAGAATTTTAATTTACTATCTGCTGAGGGACTAAAACCAAAACATTACCACAGCAGATCTTTGCTGCATGTCAACCTCAATGGAAAAGTAGTTGGTTGCATCAATAACAAGAATGAAAAAGTGTAGAAAGGTATTTGGAAGAAGTTCATGACTTTCTAGTGGTTTAGATTTCACTGTCTCCCTCTAACTCTGCATATGGGTCTATGATTGCTTAGTGGGAGACCACGTACAGGTAATCATAAGTAAGAGTTCAGAATAAAATCCACTATTCTGCAAAGGCTAAGCAGAAAAAGTGATTCATCAGGCTTAGGCAATGGTTAGGCCTAGAGCTGACTTTTTGCAACAGACTGAATTCTATATCTGAGCTGAAACCTGCACCCTCTGAAAGACTAGAAAATCTCTGATGAAGACTCTTGGCCAAACCTTGGTGTGATTTACGACTTACAGTTCTCATGGTCAGTTTTAGATAGCAACAGGGGAAGGCAAAGGGAAAAAAAGAAATCAAATTATTTGACTAGTTCTCAAATGTACTTATAAATGGAATTTACTTTCATGAAATTCAATGTTTTATTTCATATTACAGTTTGCAGCTATTAAATATGAGGCAGTTGCTGTGTGAGTTGTTCCAGTACACACAGCTGCATTAACAGCTAACTACAAATACATTTTACACTAGTGGGTACTTTCAAGAACCAAATGTCTCTTCAGGAAGTTTTACCAGCAACTTTTTTTCATGTATTTATGTAGTTCCAGCTAATTCTGTATGTTACTTTCCACATATATGTGCTTTTTTGCTGTCTCTGCTGCCTGAAAACTAATTTCCACTCATCTGTGGGGCAAGATTAACAAAGACACTACCATCTGTTCCTTGACAGGATTTGCTATCATGTAACTGTTGACACATAAAGGGTATTTTATATTTTGATTGGACATTAATTATGCTTTCTTTGGATTAAGTACTTTAAACTGAACTATGAAAATAGCCTTAAACATATAGGTCATAGCAATTATTGTGTTATTTACATTACTAAACAAGTATGCAGCAGATGGCCTCCAGGGCCCTGGCCAGAAGAACCTATCTCCTGCAGATTTATTTGGTGCTTGGAGATACTACCAACTAACTTCTCAAACCTGTTTGAATGCCATTGTGCCTCTTGTTTGTTGCCAGCAAAAATATCCCAGGCTTGTTTGCTTCAACACCAGTATTTCTCAAGGCCTTCCTGGTACCTGGCTATATAAAATGTTCATACTTGGGCCTTGTCAGAGGCCATGCCCCTGCAGTTAAATGAAACAGCACCAGGGACCCTTAACTAGACAAGGGGCCACAGGCTGGCCACATCTACACTTGTAGTACTTGGCCCAAGTCTCTTTTTGGACCCAGGTGTTACCACTGTGGCCATTAGACATAATTGTTACACTGAGTAGGATTTTTTTCATTTGTAAGTGCCTGAAAAATACAAAAACTGTATTGCAGCCCTCCACTGTGATTTCTCCATTGAACGAAACCTAGGTTGTATGCAGCATGAGAGTATGTGATGGTTGAGAACGCAAAGCCTGCTAGGACAGCTTTGGAAGACGATGTGAGGTGGAGAACACCATGCTTGGCACAGTCTTTGTCCATCCTGCCTCCTGAACGTGGCTTCTGGTGCAAGCCCCTACCCTGAACTGTGCCCAGGATTGTTTACAAGTGTGTTCATGGGCCCAGAACAGGTTAACACTTAACCAGGCTGGACAATCAGTGGTCCAGCACTGAAGGACACTCACTGGTCCTGGTTTGTGTAGCAGTAAAAACATAACCAGGGAAGTCATGCAAAATACTCGGGAAGATCTGACCTTATAAAGCACTACCCCAAGCTTTCATGACATAAAGTCTTTTTTTTTTTCCCTCTGTCTGAGTAAACTGGCCCTTAAATGTACTTATTCAATCCCACCCTGATCTAGCAAAATTTTTATGCATGCGAGCCACTTTAAGCTCATTGTTTTCAAGGGGGCTGTTTGTGTAAGTGAAGTCTGTGCACGCTCAGAAGTTCTGGGACCACTGCTTTATGTGAGACCATTCACATGCTCAAAGTTTTGTTTGCTGTACTCTGACTTTATACACTTAAAAAAAGAACCACATGAGAGCAATACTATATAGACGATATATGAAAACATACAACCTCCAATTAACTTCCGTTTCCAACTGCTTGCAGTTAGCTTTTTTAGTCTTACAATACAGGAATTGATACTAAAATATTATTGCTACCATTTATGACATGAACATACTCAAATGCATACCACAAGGTCTGCATGTGCCCACATGTAAGGGCACAATGAGCCAATCAACACTATGTCAAGTCCTTTTTTTTTATAGAGACGTGGAATAATAACCTTTTCCTACTTAAAGCTTCCCTTTCTTACATTAACTACCTGTAAAGCCAGCTTAGTCCTTGGAAGAATTTTATTCATTTGCAATCTCTGTTTCAGTTGGTTTGGAAACTGATGATGCAACTATTTTTTTAAACATTTCACTGTCTCTAGGACATCACTTCTAACTCATAATTTTAAAATACGTGCATTTCCAACTGCTCTGTAATAAAAAAACACCACGTAATTTGAAAACCACAAAGAATTTATTTTACATATTTCCGAAAAACTCTCCTCAGACAAAATAAGTATGCACACAATAGCTGAACTGTTCAGTATAAAATCTACTTCCATGATCAATCTAAATATTTATATGAATATTTTTAAATTCTTAATTTTAAGATCTTAGTTATATAGAGGTTTGATATATTTAATTCTGAGGGAGTGAATAGTTCTACCAAAAATCTATTCAGAATCCAAATATTGCAATGTAGTGCTTGCCTTTCCAGTGCAGTCAGATGTCTCCATTTAGTTAGTGCAGTGTGTGTTCACAGAATAGGAAACATAATTCAAAAAAAAAAAAAAACCCAAAAAACCCAGGATTATATATAAATAAAAAATTGTCATGGAAGCTGGACGTAACAATGCAGAGAAACCCTTTCTTTCTCCCATTGGTTAAACAGGTAATTTAAAATATTAGCGACACTGCAGACATAGGGACTTCCTCAAATACAATTATGTCAGTGTCCTGTGACAGATCCTATTTATCATTATTGTAACTCTACCTTTAGTAAACTGTCTCCAAAAATACCATGCTTTAGCAACGTGAAGACTAATGTTTTAACTCTAAATGAATCACTGAATTATTTCATCTTGACTGTAGGCTACTCTTATGGCATCACCTTTTCCTCTATCACCTTTACTTTGTTACATTTATTTCTGTGAGTCCACCAAAGAGAAGCCACACAGACCAGAAATGCCTTTCCACTGCATTCAAAGCACCAGAGAGCAGAAGAAACAAAGAGCTGGAGAGTAAAGGCATTTATGTAATTTGGTGAATATTAAAGATCGTATTTACAGATAACCTACTGAAAATAAAAAATCATTAGGTGTGTCTTGTTAATACGTATGTATGTATTCATATATACTGTCTCACTTTACTACTAAACTTATAAATTTTACAAACAGAAATTGGGAACAATTTGTGATTTCCTGAAAATACATTCTCCAGACTGAATGATAATGAATCTTTGAAGAAATCTTTGAACACTGCAACGATTCAAAGTCTTTCATTCCTACGTCATACATAGAAATTTAGCTTAAAAAATAAGTTCAGAAATCGGAGAACTGATGATTTTAAGGGGTTAAGGAGATTTTCCCCGTTATGTGAGGATATAAATGATGAAAACACATATCTAAATATCAGTTATGGAGATGAAAGGAATGACTGCCTAATGTCATACTTGAGTACACAGTGGCTACACAAGTGATAAGCTCACATGATGGGCTATTAAACAAAACATGTTGCTCTCAAAACACCTGCTTCACATGCTTTATTGAATTACGTTCTGCCACTATATTATTGATTCTTTAGTGCAGACACTGGTTTGATTAACCTGTATTTTCATTATTTGTTTACTGCATTAAAACACCCAGATCAACTACAGGTCTGTAATCCATAAAGTTAGTTGTTAATTCACAAAGAATACCTGCCAAAAAAGCACATTACAAATATCAAGACAGAAAACAAATCAACAAATAGCTAGCTTATACTGAACTATTAATGTTATTATTATTACTACTACTAAAATATTAGTGCATATGAGTAATGCCTTGAGCAATGCAAATGCATCACAGAACCCTGCTGGAACAAAACACACATGAGATGGTTTAAGACACCCTTCTGTGGTTCATGCCAAGTGAAAGAGTTGTTCATGCAGTCCCTTCCCCAAAGGAAACCACTATGAAAATTCATGCTAATCAGCAATTTTATGGTCTCATTCAAGAAATTAAAAGTCACTGAGAAGCTGCCCTCTAAAAACATATACCAACCACACATAGAAATCATAGAATCATAGAATCATTTAGGTTGGAAAAGACATCAAGTCCAACCATCAACCATGCCCACTAAACCATGTCATGAAGTGCCTTGTCTACATGCTTTTTGAATACCGCCAGGGATGGTGACTCCACCACTTCCCTGGGCAGCCTGTTCCAATGTCTGACAACCCCATCAGTAAAGAAATTTTTCCTAATATCCAATCTAAACTTCCCCTGCTGCAACTTGAGGCCATTTCCTCTCGTCCTATCACCAGCCACCTGACAGAAGAGACCAGCACTCACCTCACTACAACCTCCTTTCAGGTAGTTGAAGAGAGCGATAAGGTCCCCCTTCAGCCTCCTTTTCTCCAGGCTAAACAACCCCAGTTCCCTCAGCTGCTCCTCACTAGACTTGTGCTCCAGGCCCCTCACCAGCTTCGTTGCCCTTC